>OMNM01028077.1:8819-20017 GCA_900302745.1 Parablennius parvicornis | reverse complement strand
CCCCCTCCCCTCGTGCTGCTGTGCTTCGCAGGTTCTGGAGCAGTGGGAGTCCCAGCAGGGCCAGAGCGGCCCCGCTCAGACCAGCCTGCCGGCCTCCGTTATCCCTCACAGCGCCCCCTTCCCAACATACCAACTCCACAGGGCCTTGGCCCCAGACTCAGCCTCCGAGGCCTTGTCCCTGGCTAAACCAGACCCCTATGACCTTTATGAGAAGTCCAGGGCTATCTATGACAGTAGGCGTAAGTACCAGAGCTCCTGCTGCAGGTGTAGCACTGTGAAAACACTCTTAAGGTGGAATTGATTAGATTCATCAATGTTTATTGTGGTTTCTGTCGCTGGAACCGTTCTATTAAACGAAATGATCTGTTGCTGAATTTCCAACTCAAATACTTCGTTTCAAACCATCTCTGCAGATATATTCTCCCATTAGTGTTTGCAGCTCGGTGTTACACACATTACCTCACTCGATCCTCCACCAGTTAAAACACACACACTGAAAACCTCTCGCAGCCCGACAGTTATTTCCTTACCAACTCTTTACATCCTCACATTGACATTCTGTTAGCTTGCGTCGTAAACTGAGATGTGACCGTGAATAAACACTCCACACGGCAGCTGATCTTTTTTTACTGTGGGGACATTATTCCACAGCGCAGCAAAATTACCACTTCCTGGATTGTGAAGTGTCCGACACATCATTTTTTTTTATCGACTTTATATGCCTGATGGCAATTTTACTGATTAAAAGCAAAGTGAATGGGCTTTTGTTATGTGTGTGGACTTATATTTACCACTCTTGTAAGACAGACATGTTTACACACTCGTATTAAGGAAATCTGTACTGTTTTGATAGAGTCAAAAGTGTTTGATTTGTTGGTGAAGACATATAGTATAGAGATTGCTAAGTACTTAAGATAGCTTACAATATGTCAGCTGGAAATTAAAGTCCCCAGAAACCCTGAAAACATGTTTCTGCGTATATGTGTTTGTTTACCATATATTGTGTGCACTTTGATCTCTTTATGTTCATACATTCAGGAGACTTCTCATTTCAATTGGAAGCACATACTCTCTAAAATGAATTTCATTGACTTTAAAGGTGAGCTTATATCACAGTGAAGCGTGAATTTGTTTTGAGGGGAATTATATAGCATAGTAGTACTGCTTGCATTTACTTTAGTGAGGACAGAAAATGAATACAAAGCAATGCAATATCTCTGAAAAGTATGCAACAAGTGAATCCCCACAGTATGTCTTATTACATTACAGTGGTAATCTCAGTTTTTAAAGTTTTAAAAGGTGCTGGGAATTTCTGTCGAAACGCGTGTGCCGAGTTTAACGACTGCATCTCTGCTCGTCTTGCAGTAGTTTTCATTCTCAGGACTATTTTTCACTCTTATGTAAGTCAGCTGTTATTCATGAGGACGTGGCTGTCAGTGGGCCTCTCTATCAAATGTTGTTTTCTTTCTGTCTGTGTCTCCTTGTCTTTTTGGTGGCTCAGTGATCATTGAAGCATTTTCTTTTTTTTATCCTATTTTCAGTAAAAGGTTAGGGAGTCAGGTCGGGTGAGGACCAGCCTTGAAAAAAGAAAAAGAAAAAAGGGCCGATACAATTTAAAAGTGCTCCATTTGCCCATTTCACTGGTGGAGGTGCAGCAGGATGTGACCTTTGTTTCTGCAGCATCGTAACTCGGGGCAATTTTACCCCTTAGAATGAGATTTCTTTGACCTTTACTAAATTAATGTCAGCAGTTATGTAAACAGAGTAAAACTTTGAACCATGTGTCATTTTAAGAAAAACCCACACTGGGACTATCTGTTTATTATGCAGGGTAACAGGCTTGCTACTTCTGAAAATATTTTTTAACCTTTTTTTAGATAATACATCAGAGCCATAATCCCTGCAATTGCAGTTTTGTCACTTTGTCACATATATTTAAACATAGTTAGATATTAAATGCAAGACATGATGAATTAAATCAGAACAATCTTCATGGGAAGACGTCGCTACAGGTACAGATGTATAGACTTTAGATTGGAAACGTAACGCGACTGTAACACTTTGTTTTCTTCCTCAGTTAGGTTTCTTAATAGTCTGTTTTTTATCATTTTTATCATTTTATTTCTATTTCTTTTTCATAGCATGTAAGATTATAATAATATTGAATTTAACAGAAGAGGCAGGAATATGATGAGATGGAGGCAGATAATCTGCTGCTGCTAATCCTGGAGGGAGCAACTCAATGACAGACATGGGGATTTTATCGGTTTTTATTAACTGAATTTAAATAATCACTGGTGTTTAATTTAATGTGAATTCATTCTTGATTGTTTTTTTTTTTTTGCCATATTAGTCATCTGTAGAACTTCGACTTGATCTAATTGACATCAAAGGTGTATTACATGGATGGCTGCATCTCCAAAAATTGGAATATTGTTGTTTTATTAAGTTTTTTCCTCCACCATCACAAAAAAATCTAAAAGCTTTAAAGCATTGGAGGAGAACATCTGATCTTTGGGATACTGTGTTTTTAGTTTATGCATAATAGATTTGGAAAATTGTCTTTTTCAGTTACATTATGGAAGAAAGTAACTTCTTATGACGTGCACCAGCGGGTGCTGGGAACTGAAAATGTCTTCTGATTGTCTGGGACAATGGGGGATGGGTGCTTTGGGTCATTGAGAAGAATAGGATAGATGCATACTAAATAAGAGTCTTTTAAAATGTTTATTAAACCAGAAAAGGTTGCTGTGTCTGTTTTTTGAGGTGTAGAAAATTGCTTGATATAGTTAGCGACACTGCTTTTGTGTTAGTACATTTAATACCACAAAGATATGACAGCATTATTTAAAGCTACCGGAGCTGTACTTTTGTGGCCTGTGTTCAGAGAAGCATCGCTCCAATCGTCTGCGGTCGTGATTTCCTCCCGTTGAGTCCCAGCAGAGCGCTCGCCTTGATTAAAACAATAACAATCTGAATCCATTTTTTATTCGCAGCCACTTGTCTGCGGTTGAGTTCATTTCGCAGCTTTGCAGACAACGGCATTGTGAGAAACCCCTGATTGCAGATGAGTGCTCACCTCGCACTGTAAATACGGGACGGGTATATTATTCGTCGTAAGCACTTCCCTACTTTTATAGATGGTGCTGGAATCCTCCAGTGACATTACTGCTGAGGCAGGGCCTTCGAGCCATGTTGTTGCCTTTACTGGAGTGTCTGTGTTTACCGCTGCGCTGTCCACTAATGTTGTGAATCACTGGGAGGCTGTGAATGTGCAAAACATGCTCATTTTGCTCTGTTCACGGAGTCCTTCTGTCTGTTCCCATTCAGAATCGACCCAGCCAAGGACCGTTTTTCCTGTGGATTCTACAGGTAAACCCATGAGTTGTTGATCGAACAAACTGCTCTTGAACAGTCAGATTTTTAAATTGTTTCTGTGTTTTGTTTTCTTCTGCATTGTTTCTGCAGCCGAATACCAGGACATCGAAGTGCACCTGCGCCGGCAGAAGTCCGGTTTTGGTTTTCGGGTGCTGGGCGGGGATGAGGCCGGGCAGCCTGTGAGTCCGGAGACGCGTGAGAAGGCTCGTATGGCGATGGGCGTGGAACCCTGTCATTTTTTCCCTCTCTAACCCACTACAAAATCACACCTCATACACCTCACCCAGGGGTCTGCAACCTTGTGGAGTAAAAGAAGTAAATGCAAAGAAAATGTGTTGTGTTTACTCATTGTTTCAAGTGAAAATGCAGCATTTTTATGTTCTCCTTTCAGAAAAAGTTCGCATTTACACAAAATGGGAAACATTGAAAACAATGTAGATTTCACGTAGGGCCACTAGTAGGCGCTGTTGCTTGTTTTTGTAATTACGCGTATGGAGAGAACAAAACGCTCTAAACATCAATGCAGTGTACGTGGACATTCTCGTGGACAGACGACCAAGTTGGATGGTCATTACGGTGATTCTCAACTATAAAACTACCAAGTCCCAGGACAATATGGACACTCTGGAGGTAAACGTTGTTGTTATTATCTATCTACTCCTGTATTTGCAAAACTATTCACTACAACCATGGTGCGTATGCACAATAGCAACGTTTTCAAAAATGTTGTTCTCTCCGATTTCCGCAGAGCTGGAATGTTGTGAAAAAGTTCCACCTTTGAAACCGTTTTCAAAAAGCTGCATTTCCAGTCGTTCCGAGCACCTCTGTTGTGTAAATGGATTCCCAAAATGACAATTTTGCATTTTGTCGTGTAAACGGGGCATAACTCTCAGAATAAAGACAACACACAGATTTAAAATTACAATTTTGCTGATTTCACTTTACTTATTGTGTCCAAGATACAGGTAAACTTCTATTTTCCATCAAGTCGTTCCTGTTTTGTATTAAGCTTAGTGAAGACCGGGGTTTTAATCAAACATTGATCGCCTGCAGTGAAAGGCAGGTGAAATAGTGGAATGTGACGCATATTGTCGCTGATGAAATATTGACTCTTTCTTTTATTGAAGTGTCACATTTGTCACCTCAAACTGTGAAAACTCCTTTTGAAAGTGTCCGATCACAACAAATCTGTTTATATGTAATGTGTGAATGCTACACGGAGCATCAACGGTCGTCACTTACTTCTGAGCCACGGGTTGCAGACCTCTGACCTTTGACCCCCCCCTGAGAGAGTGCTGGCTCTGGCTGCATTTGATGTCTCGTCACTGTCTCTTATAGTAGGACGACAATTCCCTAGTCTTGTTAGTAAGCTTTTTATGTATCGCAAGAATAACAACATTTAACAAACACTGCATGTGACACAAGAAATCTGCTTTTAAGTCTGTCAGCTCCACTAATTCTCATATTTATATATATATAAAAAAAAACATACTGTATTTAAAAACAGATCCTCATCGGGGCGATCATCGAGAAGAGTCCAGCGGATCTGGACGGGCGGTTGCGGCCAGGCGACGAGCTGCTCTTTGTGGATGGGATCCCAGTGGTGGGGAAGCCTCACAGATACGTCATTGACCTGATGCACGGGGCGGCGCGGAACGGCCAGGTGAACCTGGTCATCAGGAGGAGGCTTCAGGCAGCAGGTGAGAGAAACATCCATCCACTTTAAACAATGTATGTTTGAAGAAAAGATTTCAGACTTAACACACAAAGACAATACGAACACTTCACGAATACAAACACAGAGCATAAATAGTCATTTGGGAGCTCTGTTTCTATTGAGTTTCAGTTCAGTGTATTCGTCCCTTCGTCTTAATTTTTCAGGCTATAATTCAGAGGTAACAAAACTAACACAGCAAGACAAGCAGACACTTGCTGCCAGTTTAAATTTAGTCTCTAATTTACCTATGAGGCATTACTTTAGATTGTTTGGAAAAGACAAAGCATCTGGAGAAATCACATACATTCAGGTGAAAATACAACCCTGGTCTTCTCTCTGTTGGACGGGAAATCTAATCCGGCTGTTCAACTGTGAGACAATTAAGGAAGTATTAGATATATAGAGAGAAGATACAGGAAGGAAGGTGCTTGTGGAAAGCTAAAACCCAGAAACCAAGATGAAAATGTGAAACTAAAAGCAATATTACAGAAAACAACATCTAGAAACCAAATACAATCTAAAGAGTTTTTTTTTAGTTAATTTATTTAAAACAGGGACAATACATATTGATGAACATACACGTGTAAATATGCAAGATTATAGCCAACTAATTTCTATCTTTAGTCCCTTTGGCAGGTTGACGTCAACAACATAAGTTAATAAAATCAGTAGAACAACAGTAGCAACAAGTAAACTAGTTTGCATTCATGGCCAGTGTGAGCAGGAGAAGCGATTACAGAGAGGGAGAAAAAAATAGAAAAGAAAGCCAAAACAATGGAATAGTACAGTGGATCATGAAAAAAATATACAAGTTTATGCGTTGTTGTGACAATAGTGTGGTTCTGCTAATAGCCAAGCTTTAAGATGTTTGGTAAAAGAGGTCAGAATTAGGAGTTCACGCATTGTGTTTGGTATTGAGTTACAGGTGTGGGAAGCACAAACAGAAAAAGTGGCTTGACTAAATGCACTCTTTCTAAAAGGAATTACACAGTCACCTCTAGAACCAGCTCTTGTTGATCTGTTTGAGGGTTTTTTTTTTCACAAATTCTTATAATGGGGGAGAAGCACAGAACCACAATACAAGATGGTAACAGAATTTCTCTCGTCTCTCTCTCAGCTTGTCCCGGTCACTGGGCCCTTTCAGGAAACCAATTTAATTAGTCAGAAAACTGAAACGTTAATCTTGAAGTAATTATCCAAAAAGCACACGAGCACACTCCCTCTGTCTCTTTCACGAACACTCTGCTCTCTGCACCTTATTCAAGCCTCTTCACCTCTGCAGCTTCGAGGCTGCAGATCGGGACCGCACCTCCTCCTGCGAACTCATTATCGCCACCTCCTCACGCACACATTCACACACTCTTCTCACCATTCTTCCCACTCGATCCCGCCCTCTCTGTCAATTTCTCCTCGGCGAACGGTCCGTTCTGACTCATGCCTGGCCTCTTAGTACTTCCATCCTGATTGTCTAACTCCTACTGGCACTTTACAAAGGGTCAGACACTGTGCCTGCGCCCAGCGCTACACATTTCACACAATTTACTGTTTTCCTTTTCTATTTTCTTCATGAGGTAAGAGTTTGTGCAGTCTTTTGTGGAAGGAAATCCTGCATGAGTACAAACGTCACAGTGACAAATCTGGCTGCACCTTTGCATCAGCAAACCAAAAGTTTTGCTTTAAATTCCAAACTGTGCAACGACAGAGAGGCGCAACACCGCTTACATGAGCGTGAGTTATCAAAACAACTCGGGGTTTATTCACTCGGTACGCCAGAACAAATACACACGAGAGAAGCTGTTGTCTCTGTGGTAAGATTGACATGACGCCTTTCACCACGTCGCCACTCTTTGGCGATTTGAATAGCGGTATTCTGCACAATCTTGAGCTGCAGCTTATCAAACTGCAGACGAGGATGTGAAAAACTGTTTATCTTCTGACTTGTGAGACTAGTTTTGAGATGAATGGACTCACTGTACTAACGCTGACTGCTGCTATGCAAACGGTTGCCACATGACTCATGGTAACTTGGACAAGGTGAGGTGAGGGATCAAACCGGCAAACATTTGGATTGGCAGGGTTAGGGTTAGGAGTGTCTTTGCCACTTTCAGACCAACACGATTTGGTGTTCTGCTTTGATAGCAAATACATTTGGTACAACTGTGCATGTATTAGTGATTTCTCTTAAAGAGTTTTTTTTTCTTTTTCAAATTTGGAACAAAAATGATATTTTAAAAAATGAACAGACCCAGACCCCGTTTACGCCACAACGATGCCTGGATTCACTGAAAATGCAACTTTTAGAAAACTGCTCCCGAGGCTGTTCTAAAAATGCTCCGACTCCAGCTCCATGGAAATGAAGGAAAGTGGTTCTTTTCCGAAGCACTACTACTGGTACTGTAATCCACGGCCACAGTAAATAGTTCTTCCGCACATGCACGTGTGAACAATAACAACAATGCCTCCAGATTCTCCTGGGACTTGGTGGTTTCATAGTTAATGTTTATAGTGGTTTATCCTTAGTGTGTTGTTTCATTACAAAAGCCAACAATAGCTCCCACTTGTGGCTCAACATGAAACCTACACAGTTATCAAGATGTCACCATGTAAATGCAAAACTTTTGTAAAAACGTTTCATTTTTACTTAAAACATTGCCATGTAAACCTGGCCTAATTACTGGTAACCAGTTTTGTTGATGTTTACTGGTTCACTCATTTCCATGGAGAAAGACAACTGTGCAAATTGGACACATTCTAATTTGCCAGTGCTCTGTTCTGTGCATCGTAGGCAGAAAAAAAAAAACCCAGAGTCAGACAGTTTGAAGATGGAAAAATGTGTGCATAAGATAAAGTAGATACTTCTGTTTTTGGCTGGGGTTGAATTCTTTCTGTTGGTTTAATTACTGTTCTGTGTGATCATCAAATCAAGTGGTCCACTGGACTTCAGACACCTGACGGCCTATGAATATGGAGCTTTGTGTCACTCTCTGATACAAAAAGATAGAAGAGATGACAATTGTCTCACTCAGTTGCAAACAAAAAGATGTTTGCATAGCCCTGCTTCATCTGAACGTCAATCTCTTCCCCCTTCAGGTGAGTCTTGTCCGGAGAACGGCCGCAGTTCGGGATCGGTGTCCACGCAGCACAGCTCCCCGCGCAGCGACTTCACATACAGCAACAGCACCGGCGCGACCCAGGCTACAAACACCGGCAACACCGGCGTCGTCTCAGACGGGACGCTGGCCCCCAGCGCTCAGCCCAGCGACGTCTCCATCAGCCGGAAGGAGAGCGAGGGCTTCGGCTTCGTGATCATCAGCTCGCTGAACCGGCCCGAGGCCTCCGCGACCAACCGTGAGTCCAGTAGATGGCCGAGCATCCTCCACTTCAAGATTAACATAAACTCTCAGACAGGCTTCATATATTCTTAAGTAGTTATGGTGTTAGTTTAATAAGAAGTGAAGCACGTCTCGTTCTAGCTGCTCAATTATAGATTCCCTCCCACAGCGCGTCAGTCACACACATCTCCGCTGTGTTGCTGCGAGCATCAGTGCATCGCCCACACACTTGAAAAAAAAAGAAAAAAAAAAACCTGGATGCCTTACGTAAGCCTGGGGTGAATAGCAAAATGAGAGAGACGGAGACACATTCAGTCAGTCAGCATGTGAGTGGTGTGCGAGCACGGACAGGCGTAATCCTCCAATCTGCTGCTGTGCTCATCCTCACCTGCGGCGCGTTGCGTCCGGTCTGCTTCCTCCCGACAGCCGTGCCCCACAAAATCGGCCGCATCATCGAGGGCAGCCCGGCTGACCGCTGCGGGAAGTTGAAGGTGGGAGACCGGATCCTGGCCGTGAACAGCCAGTCCATCATCAACATGCCGCACGCCGACATCGTGAAGCTGATCAAAGACGCCGGCCTGAGTGTCACCCTGAGGATCATCCCGCAGGAAGGTCAGAAAACACTCATTCAAACGCTATCCTGTTCATCTAGGAATTTGCTCTGTGAGGTGAAAGTTCTAACGTCAGTTCAGCATGCCGTGTTTCTTTGCTTGAAGATCTTTTTCTGTTTATCACGAGACTAGACGTTGGAAAATATGTGATTTCAGGTTCCATTGAGTCCTAAAAGCTATTTTCCTGAGATGAAACTCTCCTAATAGGCTTCGCTTTGCCAAAGCAAACAGATTTTCATCATTGAAAACAAAGAAAAACTTGCCCTCACACCTGAACAGATAAAAACAATTTCTCCCAACCACTAACTACTTTGTATCTGTTGCATGATTTCCCACAGATGGACTTTCATATTCTTGTTATTTGGTAACCTGCAGAGTTTTTGACCATTAGCAATCGCATAGGGGAAATATTATGCCTGTTAGAGCTTGTGGTTTCATTTGCATTGTGAAGATGGACTATAATTCTTTCTGTAGGCTTCACAGTTTGAATATTTCACTGATAAAACAATTATATAACCAACATGGGCACAACAAGATGCTGATTATTAGTAAAAACAACCAACAATAACAAGCAGAATGAAATGTGGCACGTTTGTTCTTTGACAGAGTTTAAACTTTGAGAGAAGGTAATGACTGCAGATTGTTCATCACTATAGTGTTTCACTTAATGCTGCATCAATGGTTTCAAATTACTAAGTGATTACTTCTATTTAGCCAAGGTGGCCTTAACAGACTCCAGCTTTACAAGCTATTACATCTCATTGTTTTGATTTCTTTGGTTCAGTTTGTTGGAGTAAGATGCTTTATATGTTTGTGGTTCTTAGAATAAACTGAATTATGAACTAAGGACAAAATACCGGAACAACCAACATGCAGACAGTTCATGTTATCTAATGCTAATGGCGCTCATTCGTCTTGCTTACTCATATCTAATGTTGAATTCATTCAGGATTTATGACGCTTCTCCAGTAAACAGGAGTTTAGTGAAGTAGTAACAGATTTGTCCGTCACTGGCGAAAACACCATGAGATAATGTGAACACTAATAAATAATATGTTCGCTGGCCCGTCTTAAAACGACTCGAACAATCACCATGACTGGAAAGTGTATTAAGTCGATTGAAAATCTCCTTTGATCTGGTCCGATGACGTTTCTGTTCCTTCCTGTTCCTCAGAGATAAGCAACCCTCCTTCAGCGCCCAGCTCTGAGAAGCAGAGCCCCATGGCTCAGCAGCACAGCCCGAAGGTCCAGCCCAACCCGCCCGCATCGCAGGCCACCCCAGCGCCGACAGAACCCAACGCATCCGTGGGCCAGCCCAACCAAATTCTCCACCAGAGCCCCGTGACCCAAATCCCCGCACCGCCACCTCAGACTTACACTCATGAGGGCAGGTAAGATGCAGTTTACGACAGGTGGTCTTGCAAATCTGGAAATCAATGGTTTGATCCTCAACTCATGTTGTAACACGTCAAAGAGAAAGATGCTGAAACTTCACACAAACTGAGCAGGAAAACCTATATGTCAACTCCCAGGCTCCTCCAATGAACTCTGTTTCATCCTCCTGAAGTGACACTCTCCTAATATCCTGATGCATTGAAGTATTTTTATCAACTACTTGTCCTCATGTCTCTCTCAAGGGCGAAACACCTTTGGGAATACAAGTAGGGAACATTTATCTTCCCATCCTTATTCTCTTTCTGCTTCCAACATTCTTCCTCAGCATTTGGTCTGTCAGCATTTGGCTCTCAGCGTTTCTCTCCGCAGCTTGTTGTATAACATCACTTAAGTCTTATGGACTGATGAATTATTTAGCCAAATTGCTCCTTTATGGAGATCCCTTGAATATTTTACCAACAACTACCAGGGGTCCAAAATCTTCAGCATTGATGCCTTTTTACTTTTGCTTTCACACATTCACTGTATCTCTTAGTGCTCAGTGAATTAGATTTTAGGATGAACGCGTTCATGTGAGGTGGAAAACTGTTGGATCATTGGATGAAACACATTTTATGTGAAGCGGTGTCAGACAAGCGATGCTCTGAGTTTAAAAGACGTTAATGTGATAGAAACAATCCCCCACAAAGTTCCCTTCCTCATTCTGGTTGTTCTGTTAGTTACAGGTCTGAGGTGAAGGCGAGGCAAGACGTGAAACCCGACATC
>OMNM01028068.1:6154-29791 GCA_900302745.1 Parablennius parvicornis | reverse complement strand
AAAGAAAGGGAGAAACAGGAGAGGGAGCAGAAAGAAAGAGAACAGAAAGAGAAGGAGCAGAAAGAAAGAGAACAGAAAGAGATGGAGCAGAAAGAGAGGGAGCAGAAGGAGAGGGAGCAGAAGGAGAAGGAGCAGAAAGCGAGGGAGCAGAAAGAGAAGGAGCAGAAAGAGAGGGAGCAGAAGGAGAAGGAGCAGAAAGCGAGGGAGCAGAAGGAGAAGGAGCAGAAAGCAAGAGAGCAGAAAGAGAAGGAGCAGAAAGAGAGGGAGCAGAAAGAGAGGGAGCAGAGGGAGCAGAGTGAGAGAGAGAGGCAGGAGAGAGAGAGGGAGCAGAAAGAGAAGGAGGAGAAAGAGAGGGAGCAGAAAGAGAAGGAGAGAAGAGAGAGGGAGAAGGATAAGCTGCGGGAGCAGGGCAGAGACAAGAGGGAACAGGGGAGAAGAGAGGACGCTGTGGAGATCTCCAGGCTGAAAGAGGAGAAGAGAGGAGGAGAGAAGAGGACGGAGTGTCCGTCCAGAGGCAAAACCTCCAGGGACAAGACCGAGCCTCCCCCCAAGAAGAGAAAGAAGTGGCTGAAGGAGGTGCCCACCTCCTCCTCCTCCTCATCCTCCTCGTCCTCGTCCTCCTCCCCGCCCAGCGACGACGAAGGTGGGTTGTCACTCGTGTGTGGTGTTCATGAGTCCGGGTCTTGGCGTGCACGCGCTCAGTCTGCAGCCGCTCTGTGTTTCAGGACCGACGCGGGCCGGACTCAACAGCCGGGCCATGAGGGAGATGTTCAGGAGCTACGTGGAGATGCTGGTCAGCACGGCGCTCGACCCCGACATGATCCAGGCTCTGGAGGACACCGACGGTGAGACCGCGGCAGAATAAACACTTTAAAAGAGACACGTCACTGTGACATTCAGTGTCAGCTGTAAGGTTTCCCAAAGCTTTTTGTCTTCATAGTAGTTGTTACACTAAACTCTTGTTTACTATAAAACTGTATCAATGGTATCTGTGATGCAGTCGCATCTTTGAGGCCTGTCACATTCGGATAGTCCAGGGCTCGGTTCACACACCTTCATTTGGTTCACGTTGTGTTCACATTCACTTTAGAAACTGGATCGAACAACCTGGAAAATGTCATGCACTTTCACCAGCTGCTGGTTAGGGGGCGCTGTCGCCTGAAACCTGCACTGAACAGAGAGGAAGTAAAGAAGAAGCACGGCTCATTGATTCGTCCGGACCGAAAGAGGAAGTCCCTGCGCTTTAGCTTGTGGTGCCGAGGCTAATTAGCTCGTAGCTAATGGGTAGCTTCCAACAACCACAATATAAAGTCTTCAGACCAGATATCAATGAGCGTCCTCCTCTCTACTTCTTCCTCGCTACTCCATGACTGATCACAAGATATTTTGAAGCTTTGTATTTCTGCATCTGCTTCTATAATTTGCACAGTTAGCTTTGTCTGTACTCTATCCAGAATTGAGCACAACGTCACGTCGTCTCACCCCACCCGCGAGAAAGATCGTTTTCAAGCGAGACCGAGCATTTCAAGGGGACCAGAGATTGGTTGTTAGCTTCGTTGAATGTTGGACTGGTTAGTGTGTGTGTGTGTTCATGTCACCCAAGAAAAACGGCCTTTCCCTGAAGAGACTCTGGTCTCGGGTTAAAAAGGAAAGATTCACTCCCAACGATATGAAGGGAATAAAAATGTACGTATCTGTTTTGAAATGTACTGAGTAATTCAGGGGTCTTCAATTCCAGACCTCGAGGGCCGATGTCCTGCACAGTTCAGTTCTCTCCCAGCTTCAGCACACCTCAGTTTAAAGGCCACGTGTACACGTACCCGAGTATTTGAAAAAAAGGTGATATTTCTCTGTGTTTGGGCCACGCATTCACTCATAACACGCCGCTACGACTCACCACAAATGATAATTCCTGAAAACTCCGGCCACAGCGGAGATCTGAATAAACTCTGTATATCCGATTACATCTAAAGGGGGTAGGCGGATAGTTACATCACAATTCGTAAAGTGTTTATTTCCAGGATTCTTATTGGCTATCCTTTCTTCATGCTTCTTGTTTCACTGCCCCCTACAGGCCTGGGTACTCATAGCAGCTCTGCACCAGGTGTATATGCATGCCCATGTCAATGAGGATTTTTTTTTTAACGGAGAGGGGGAAAAATCTGGGTACGTGTAAATGTGGCCTAATGATGATGTCATCATCAAGCCTGTAAAAAAGCTAAATAATGAGGCTTTATTGCATTCAGGTAAGGAATGCAATACTCCTGGGGTCAATGTTAATTGTCAGTCAAAAGCAAACGTTGAAGTGAGATACAAATCCTAGAAAATACTTTGTAACCCTGAAGGTTGAGAGAATATTGCAAACTGCAATATGTTAAAGTGTTTTGATGGCAGCAAATAGTCGCAGCTGTTTTGGTGGTGAAGCATGAAGTATAAAATGGTGATGGCACAATTCTGTCTTACACTTTAAAAAAAAGTTTCCAACACATTTTCCCAAATTTCACATGCATTTTTGGAATTTGTGTTATAATGAATGTTATTTTGAATTGTTTGACTGTCGATTTGACCAGAGACACATTATCAATGACAAATCTTAATACAACAATTTAAAGAAGATAAATAATTTGACTTGGGAAAAACACAGAATGTATTCATTCATGTAATTTTCAGGAAGTTACATGAGAGAAAACCAAATTTCTGACTGATGACATTGACTGAAACTGATTCATAAACAACAGGAGGGTTAGATAAAGTGACACACTGGTTCTAACTTGTTCCATCAGGTGGTGGAACAACACTAAAACAACCATTTAAAAGCCTGAGCAGGTCCTCTCTTCAAACGTATTTTAGATACTAAGATGGACACCTCATTAAACCCGCTTGGTGAAAGCTGTGACAGAAAATCTCCAGAGAAATGACTTGACGTGAGTGTCTTCCGTCTTCAGATGAGTTGTATCTCCCTCCCATGAGGAAAATCGACAGCCTACTCAGCGAACAGAAGAAGAGACTCCTGCGGAGAATCAGCATGAGCGCTCAGCACCAGGTAGCCCTGCTGTTCAGCCCGGTGAAGCGCAATCTGGGCAGCTGAACTCAAAGTTTCATGTCTGGGATTTTATTCTCCAGGAGGCGTTACACGTGTTCTCCAAAATGACGGCAGATCCTCTGGAATGTGGGACGGTCAAAGTTCACTTTGGTGGAGAAAGCTACAATCGCAAAACCCTCAACCGGGTCAAGAGGAGCATCCCGAAGCAGCAGGTGAGGGCGGCAGCGAGGATCTCTCTTTCACATTAAACTGTTTGGGTTCCTGCTTGTCACGGCGAGTTAAAGTAACATCTGCCTACAACCTGCAAAGACACGTGAGGACTAGGGATAGAGCAATTATCGGCCAATCAGCAGTGCTCACACACACACAGCGGAGAGGAGAAAAAGTTTTTCTGGGGCTCAAGTGTGAAAGAACAATAATTAAAGTACAACTGTACTGCTAATGATAGTAGTGGAAATATCCATCCATCCATTTCATCCATTGTCTGCCGATTATCCGGGGCTGGGTCGCGGAGGCAGCAGTCTCAGCAGGAATTCCCAGACTTCCCTCGCTCCAGACTCTTCCTCCAGACACTTCCTCCAGCTCTTCTGGTGGGACCCCAAGGTGTTCCCAGGCCAGCCGAGAGACATAGTCCCTCCAGCGTGTCCTCGGTCTGTCCCGAGGCCTCCTGCCAGAGGGACATGCCCTGAACTCCTCCCTGGGGAGGCGTCCGGGAGGCATCCGAAACAGATAGCCGAGCCACCTTTAGGACAGTTTAAATTAAAATCACTTTTGGATAATATGTAAACATTGAATTAACAATTGACAGCATAACCTTTGAAACATTTGTAGAAAAATGTGTACCTTCAAAACACATAAGTAGTCATATTATCCAGCTTTTTAATGCTTTCACATGATCTCGTTGGTCCAAACACATTGTATTCAAAGTTTATTGCTTTTCCTTGATTTTCCTCCATTTGAATATTGGATCATAGGAGCTGCATTCAGAATCTGCTGTGTCTGTGTGAGCTGGATTGGCTCCGCCCATCTGCCTATCTTGTCTATCATATCTATCATATCTATCATATGCCCATCTTGGGAAGAGGAGTAAGTACTTCCTCTGGTGGTGCCATGTGCCAGAGCAGAGCGGCCTGATTGTGGGAGGAGTCAAGAGGAGGAGCCTACCTTGATTGGGATTGGCTGAACCCCTGATGACACTATATAGGGTTTAATTTTTGATTGGCTCGTTGGAGCAGCACACTTTCTAAAAACTGAAAAAAGCCAGGGAGAGAGAGGACAGACTTTCTTCACTGCTGGGGCGTCGTTCCAGGTATGGGGAGGAATATTACTATTGGAAAACATTTAAAAAGTGAATTTTGCATAATATGACCCATTAAAAGATGAAGTTGGGCTTCGTTTGGCTGCGACAGGAATCTTTGCAGCTTCATTCTTGGAATTTTTTTCTCATTAACATTTTTGTTTGTCTGATCTGTCTTCTTTTCAGGATATGAAGCTTTCGATTGAGACTTGTCGGATATACAGTCTGTATCATTCTCTGCACCACTACAAGTACCACACATTTCTGCACTGCAAGAAAGAGGTAAGACGCCCGGAAAACTTAGTAACAAATAGAAAACACGAATGAACACATTCAATATGAACAAGAAAACTTTCAATTATAGTCAAAAAGTATCTTTAAAAAAAAAAAACGAACAAATTGACAAAGTATGAAATTCAGTAAGGAGGATTTATTGAAAAAAAACAACCCAGAAAATTAATTATGAAATAGCAGCTTGTTAGCAGCTCGAGCTAACAAACTGTTAAGAATCAAAATTAATTTGGTCGATTTTTTTACTGGAGTAGAGTTTGAAACTCTTAGTTCAGTGGAGAAACAGAAGGTAACTGGTGGTAAACTGAGTGACACTGTGACCAAGACTTCCTGAGGATCCCACTATTATGTTATCTCACGATAACAGTAAGACATGATTTGATTCCCAGTGTTACATTTTTTTTTCAAATTGCATTTTTTATTTGAATTTTTTTAGATCAGCTATCTCCGAGGTTCAACATTTTCACATTATCCGTGCCTGTATGGGTTTCATAACGTGGTTAAACAGGTTGTGCACCCACTTTTCTTTGACGTTCAGCGGCGTCACTAGACCTTAAATAAAGTCTTGCCCCTCCAAGTATTTACATGAAGAAACACCACTGGGTGTTTCAGACCCTGTTTCCTGGTCCCTGGTGTCTAATTGAAGGGTCCTGTGTCGTGTCTCTGAGCAGACGGACAACATCGAGCAGGCGGCCGAGGACCCCGGGCAGGAGGAGGTGGTGCAGCAGTGCATGGCCAACCACGGCTGGCTGGAGAGCCTCTTCAACTCCTTCATGGAGCTGCTCAGCCTGAGCGCCAAGGCCTGAGGAGGACCGGGCCGGGCCGGACCGGGCTGGACCGGACCTCCAGAGGCAACCATCTGAACTGTGAACCTGGACTGACCCGAGGACTCTGACCTCAGCGAGGAAACTCCTGAAGTATTAGTTCCATTGTTGAATCCATCTCAAAGTACCTCTTGATTTCAAGAATTGTAAGGAACGACGGAGGTGGTGAAATATGTGAATGTGGTGAAAAGATGAGACGCACCAGAAAAACTGACTCCAACTGTTTATAAGTATGTATTGATAACTATTGTTTATAATTTATACAAGGACATTTTTAAAAAGGACATCCTAAGATGGCTTTGTTTCTTGTTATTTTTGAAAAAAAGAAAAAAAAAGTTTTAAAGGGTATACATGAAATGGCCCAGCTGCAGTTCTCGCTGTGTTGGATGTGGAAGCGGATCAACGTGAGATTAAAAAGGACTATGTGATAGTCTCTTCTTTACACTGAGGGGGGGAGGGAAAGTATTTAAAACATGTTCTTTTTGTTAGTTCTTTAAAAGACAATGACAGAGAGGCTTTGACGCCTTCGACCATGACGAATGAAAAAAACAAGGCGGCGCTTTCTTAAAGGAGGCGCGAGCAGTGCGATCCAAAAGTATACATGTCAGTATTTAATGTTTGTCATTTTTATCTGTTTGTTGTTGATTGATATTTGCTATCATTTGACCTCTCTGAGGATATTCTTGCAGAGCAAAACTTGTTTTGATGTGTAAATATTGTACAGTTCCTCCATTCTCTAGTTTCCAGTTGCTCTTCTGTACATGAAATTCCTGTATTTGACATAATGAAAATAAACCTGTTCAAATGACAACGTGATGGATGAATAACACTGTGATCCAGTCTTGTTTTTTTTTTTTTTTTTTAAAGGCATCCTCTTCATGTGAGCGAGTCAATGCTTTGTTGTTTGGAGTCATGTTGGTTCATAAAGTGGCCATGTTTTTATTTCACCACAAAATGTTCGATATTTTGATATTTTATATTATATTCAAAGTCTGCCCAAATGGAATTCAGTTCAATAACAAAACACCTCTCTAAAGCAGATGTGTCAGTTTGTAGGAATACCCATAATGCAACAGCAGTAGGAGAAGTTCTTGGGACATTTCACTGTATTTTGCAGCAGAAGGTTTCATTGGAATTATCTTTACATTCAGATTGTAGGAGTCATTACTGTAGTAGTTGTTTGGTTTTGTGAAAATATCAACATTTCCATCACATATACTCTGCACCACAACTAAGAAAAAACTTTTAACATACAAATTTAAAGGTTATTATGTCACCAGTCTGGCCCACTCAAGATTCAAGATGATATTAGGACGTACTGTATGTGGCCCCTCAACTAAAATCTAAACCCAAAGATAATGATTCATACAGGCTTCACTCATTTAATATGAAAAAAATAACAATACAAAAATAACTGGGATCCCTTCATTGCCTTTCAATCTCATTTCATTTTTATTTATTGAATAAAACGATCAAAATATGATAATAAAATAACAAATGTCTTTTCAAGAATTTGTAGACAAAAAAAAAATAATGTTCTGAATGTGTCTGCTTTCAAAAATCACACTCTATTAATTGATCCTCTTCCGGATTTCTCAATGTAAGGAACAGATTATCCACACCAAGATACAATATTAACAAACAAAACACTCCTATATTTCGCGTGTACCTGCGGTAACCACACTACTGTGGCCTTCTGTGCTGAGCTTCTGTCACTTTAAACACCTGCTCAATGGACAGTTTCATGAATGTAGACCCCCGAGAGAGAACAGTCCAAACACCTACCCTATCAGAAGATTGAAGGATACAAATAATAGTGATCCACTTTAAAACATATTTTCTGTTTTGGAAATAATCATGCCGAAAAGATTCCTGATGTTTCTGTGAGCTCAGAGCTGCTGTCTCTCTCTGTCCTGCTCTGAGAGGAAACTGTCTCAGCTTGTTTCGTAAGCAAAATTAAACAACTCAGCTTCCTGCGTGTTTGTATTATTGTGGTGACTCTATCTGTTTAAAAACAAATAAATACTGTTCAAGTCTCCAACAATACTCACGTCAGTGGTAAGAAATACCTTTCCCAGGCTGGTGGAGGCTCCGCCGCCTCCTGTGAAAAAAGTTTAATCAACATTAACAATTCTTTCTGTCACTCTTTAACATCCCCAGTGAAGAATAAGTGAGACTCCCTGTACCTTCACACAAACCTTCCCCTGTATTCACCCCCCCGTGTGGCGCGGATGGACAGATTAAATCCAGGGTGTGGAGAGGGAGGGAGGGAGGAAGAAGAGAAATGACATTACATAACGGCTGTGGAAACAGGAGAAGCTTTCAGAGACAATCCACATCCACTTCTCTTCACTTCCAGGTGAGTACCGGCTCTGATTTTCTCTTGAGAGTTTTAATGCAAAGATCAGTTTAATGCAGCTTTTTTCTAAATAGAATAGAATAGAATAGAATAGAATAGAATAGAATAGAATAGAATAGAATAGAATAGAATAGAATAGAATAAAATAGAATAGAATAGAATAAAACAGAATTTTATTTGGATAGCACCTTTCCCAGACATGAATCATAAGGTGCTGTATAACACTAAAAACAAAAAAGAAAGCAGGTAAAATCAATAAAAACAGAGACAAGATCTTTAAAATATATAAAAGCAAGAAAGACAGATATAATTGTACAAAAAGTTAAATTTAAATTGAGCAGCTATAGGTCAAAGGTCAAAGGCCTGCCTGGCTAAAACTGTTTTTAACTGCTTCATAAAAGCACCACAGGAGTCAGCTGATCTCAGCTGAAGAGGAAGATCGTTCCACAGTTTAGGTGCGAGTGATTCAAATCCACAGTCACCACGGGTTCTGAGTTTTGTATGTGGGACTGCAGGCAGCATTTGTTAAACGACCTGAGTGCTCTATTTGGGGCGTAGTGGTGGAGGAGGTTGGTAATTATAAAAAGGTATTTGGGCATGTAATGCTTTAAAAGTTAGCACAAGTATTATAAAAGGAACACGGAAGGTAATGGGGAGCCAGTGGAGGGAGGAGAGAACAGGCCGATGTGGCTCTCCGGGTCGTTCCTGTTAAAAGACCAGCAGCTGCATTCTGGACTGTTTGAAGGCGGTTTAGGAACGACTGATTTAAACAGGTAAAAAGGGCGTTGCAATAATCTAAACGAGTAGTTTATTGTCACATTTGTAGTTTATTCTATTTTATTTTTTAGAAAAAGTATTCAGTTTATCTTCACAGTGAAAAATTCCTCACACGTCTCACGTCCTGAATACAACTAAAGAATGTTTTTGTGGCGATTGTGTTAGTTGTTTGTTTCTTTTCAGACATGGTTTTGGAAATGGAGCGGATCATCCAGAGCGTGGTACAAGGCGACCAGGACGCCGTCCAGCTCCTGCTGGACCGATACAACACCCAGGTCACTGACGGTTGCTATGACTACTGCATCAGCCCGCCACTTGAAATATTCCCTTTGTAACCATGGAAACAGCGAGGAAATCTAGATGGATACGGTTTGCTGAATGAAAGCAGTGAGAATACAGCCCCATGTTTTTGAGTGCACTGCTACTTTCTTCAAACCATTTCATCAGCTTGGTGGCGAGCCGGAGGAGCTGACTGCTTCTGTCTGTTCCCGTTAAAAACACATGCTTTTGTCTGTTTCACAGCAAATAAAATGTGTTCCGGTGCCACAAAACATTCAAACTTCTAAACGAGCACAACACATCTTTTAACCTTTTATTAGGCACCCTTTGGAATATATGAAAATATAACACTTTTGTGTTGCTAAACAATATTTTGATAAATATTTTGTTACATTTTGACTCTATAGAAAAAGGTTTAAACAAACAGGAAGTGTAAAACTCCTCCAAATGACAAATTTCATAAACGAGAGTTAAAATATTAATAAGTGTCATAATAAGTTACATTTATTTGTTACTGTTTTGAAAATGCTGTTGTCTCGTCTTAACCACCACATTGTACGAGTGTCCTGTAAAAAATATGTTTTCATCAGAAAGGTCCTGAGTTCTGTTACACTGCATTAAAGGGTATCCCAAATATAAGATAATAACACTACATTTTTAGAAGAAATTGATTTAAAATGTGTGAATTTTTCTCTCCATGCTACAAGTAAATTTTACTTGATAAGAAATCTTTTTAGACATTATTAAATCTACATTTAAAAACCATGATTTTTAAGTGTATGTTTAAGATTATATTGTAAAATCAAGGAGTAAAAATATTAATGAACATTAATGAAATTTGAAACAAACAAATCAAAAAATCAAGTCTAAATATGTGATTTCAAATCTTGGCAAGTGTGAATGAGTTTGAAGTGTAGTTTTTTTTTTTTTTAAAGGTTTAATAATTAATCTGCAGAAACAGAAGAAGGTTGAACGTGATCATGGCTGCTTATTTGCCTTATAAAGTTAAAAGCTAAATATACATTTTGGATTTTTATGCTGAAACTGGAGCCTATGGAAACTTTTAGGAAGATTAAACATCAGACTGAATGATATTTGTAACCATAGTTGTGGTTGTTTACGTTCTTTGGGTTTGCATGTTCTCCAGATAAAAGAGTGGATGGAAAGAGGAAGAGAAGCCTGGATCTATCAAGGGTTTGAACCTATGATAGATTCTGGTGGTCTAACAATGTATATTGTACAACACACTGAGAAAACTCTCAATCATTACCTTTGCTTGATGATGGCAGCAGCCCTGGTGTGATGCTCCCTCCACCGTACTCATGTCAGTCCGTTAACAATTAAATGGAATGATGAAAATGTAATGTAAAACAACGTAATATCAAAAGGTTTTAATTCTTTTCTGTGTCAGTATCTCAAATGTTTTCCGTGAACTAATTGAAGCTCTTTGTTTCTCTACAGTATGCAGAGTGTTTCTTCTTCAACTCAGAGGCACAAGAGAGAAAAAAGGTTAGTTGTTTCTATCATTATTGAGCCAGAGAAAAATACACTTCAAGCAACAAAATTACCTTTTTGGTCTGGATTATCCTGAAAAATGCTGAATAATGTTGAACTTTGAGTTTGCAGTGTAACAATATATCTACATTAAAAGAATAGCTGTGACCCTTAAATGTTTAACACGAGTGTCTTACTGACGATTTCCTGCCTTTGATCTAACCCTGGGTCTCTTCGTTCTGCTTCTTTTCTCTGTTGTTGGACGATCCGGCTGCAGCAGCAGCGACTGGACGAGGTTTGTGGAGACAAACCGTGTGTGAAACACAAGATGTGCTGAGTGGGAGTCACCTCTGTATTACACTAATCTGCAAAAGTGCTTAGTCACTCTGTGTGTGTGTGTGTGTGTGTGTGTGTGTGTGTGTGTGTGTGTGTGTGTGTGTGTGTGTGTGTGTGTGTGTTAATGAAAACAGTGGAATAAGTGATTCAAGGTGAAAGATTGAATACTGATGGAAACAGTAAATTTAATAAAAATCTTTTAAATGAGCTACAATGCAGCACAATAAGGCTCCATTTACATGAAATGGCCTCGTTCATTTCAGAAAAGTTCACACAAGAACTTTTTGAAAAAGATCCCTGTTAACACGTCAAATGCAGAAATGCTTAAAATTATGTGGTAGCATGCCATGTCACAAGGTGGCGCTGTCGGTGGTTTTTGCAATGAAACCACACACACATGCCAGCAGAGAACAATACGCTATAAACGCTATAAACACAATAAGGAATAGCCAACATTCATATGGTCTGATGAAGAATTGGATGCTATTAGAGGAGAATCTGATCTAGAAAACTTCCAATATGAAACTACAATACGGACTCAGAGTCATGGCACTCCGTGTTTGAAAGTGATGCATACAACGTGATTGTAGCATTGCTAGCACGACATTAGCTCTGATAACCTGCATGCTTTTTATTTTCGTTACATTTTTCTGAGTTGTCAGTTGAAAGAGGGCAGACGAGGCGTCGCCCGCGGATTCGAACCTGCGACCCTGACAAAGGCGTCCACGGCGGGCTCGGACTGATGATGTCATCAGGTAACTGGCGGACTGTTTCTGAGGTCAGGCTGAGAGGTTTGTGTCGCTGTGGCGATCACTTGCTGAGCCATCCATCAAATTACCGTAGCAACCGCCGCGTCCATCACCCCCCATCCATCATCGGAGGAGAGGTACAAGAGGGATGGAACAGGGGAGGAGAACAGAGGGAAGAGGGGAGAGAGAGAGGGAGGAGAGGGAGAGGAGGAGAGGGAGAGGAGGAGAGAAAGTAACGAGAAGACTGATGGGAGGAATTAGGAAAACACAACATAAGGTTGAAGGTAGGACGGAAGGAAGAAAGGAATTATGGCAAAGTAGAAGGAAGGAAGGATGAAGGAAGGAAAGAAGGAAGGATGCACACGGTGAAGGTAGAAGGGGAGGAAGGAAGGTGGTGAGGAAGCAAGGATGGAATGAAGGAAGAAAGGATGTAAGGGAGGAAGCGAAAATAACAGGAAGAATCAGAAGATTGTAACAAAGATTGGGTAAAGGAAGGAGGGAAGAAAAGAATCAAGAACAGGTAAGGAAGGGGACGGAGAACAAGAAGGAAGGAATAAAAGTGATTGAATAAAACAGATAAAATGTGAGAAGTGGTGATAAAAGAGGGTAATAATTGGAAGGAGGAGAAGTGGGAGAGAGAAGGAAAGAAAGAAAGAAAAAGAAAGAAAGGATAAAGACGAGCGAGTGAGGGGAGAAGAAATAAATATGAGATGAAATGAAGCCACAGAGGGAAGCAGAGAATCATTCAGACTCACTCGAGTCAAGGTGAACTTGTAAATTGTGTCGTAATTCCCCAAACTGTCACACACAAACACACACACACACACACACACACACACACACACAGAAAATGATGGAGGGGATGAAGGCAAATCCTCAGAGACAGAAGGAAAAAGATGACAGGAAAGACGATAAAAAAAACATTCTCCATGTCTGCAGATTCGAAACGTAAACTTAATTCTGTTAGTTTGTGTGCGTCGGGTCAGTTTAGGACGAGCGAGGGAGGAGAAGGAGAGGGAGGATAGAAAGAGAGAGAAAGAGAGACAAAGGGAGGTAAACGAGGGGAAGCCGGGAGGTGGAGAGGAGGAGAGGTGGAGCCTGGAGACATGTAAGAGGGCAAAAGAGGAGGATTTAGGAGTGGAAATAAGACGGGAAGGAAAACAAAGGTGGAGGGAGAATAAATAAGACAAGACAAGGAGAAGGGTGGAGGGGAATAATAAAAAAAAAGATATATAAGGGGAAAAAAGAAGTGGGAGAATAAAAAGGCAACATTAAGAGAGAGTTGGGATCCAGATTGGGCAAAGACCAACAACAGTCAAGAAAAACACGTAGCGGTTTACAGTCAGAGGGCAAAGAGAATCAAGATGCACAGTCATGTTCTACTTCCAAGTGAAGGTGCATCGTTTTTTGTGTTCTCGTTTTAGAAAAGTTTTGCGTTGACATGGCAACGTTTTGAAGACGATGTCAGTTTACAGGGTAACGATATCAACACTGAAAACAGTGTAGTTACAATGTTGGGCCACAAGTTGATTCCGTTGTTTGGTTTTGTAACGAAACCACACAAACATGCACGCAAGCAAACAAAATGCTATAAACATTAACCACCGAGGTACACGGACATTCATTCACTGGATGCAATTTACCACCGACTCTCAACGATGGCCCTGTTTACACAACAATGTTCTCAGTGACACCTTCTCCGCTAAAGAAAAGTGCTGCGTTTGTACAACAATGGCAGCAACGTAGCAATGTAGTTAGCATGCCAAGCCACGAGGTGGTGATGTTGCTTTTTTTTTTTTTGTAATGACACCACACCTACATGGAGGCAGAGAACAATCCGCTATAAACGTTAACAGAGTAGCCAACATTTGTATGGACAGAAGAGGAATTGGATGCTATTTAGGGAGAATCTCAACTATAAAACTACTACTATGGACGGTAAAACTACAATACGGACTGGAAGTCACGCCACTCCGGAGGCCGCCATGTTTGTTTTCATCCTTCCACTTGTGCATGTGCAGAAGAACTATTTACTACGCCTGTGGTGCACATGCAAAGTAGTATTTTTTTTTTTCCTGTTTCCGTGAGCTTTTTCAAAAAGTTCCACCTTCAAAAAATTGTGTTTTCAGTGACTCTAAGAATTGCTGTTGTGAAAACGGACTCCCAAACCCCAACGTAAGCTTTCTGTTTTCACTTGAAAACATTGTGTGAACAGGGCATCGATCAAGTCAAACAAGAGTCAAAAAAGTCTCTTGGCAATTTTACAAAAGCGCTTTTGCAACGATTGGCAGTCAAGTGAAGACAAAAAGCTAATTGGAGTCAAGATAGTTATGTTCTGATTTGAATCAAGAGGACGTAAAGACCAAAGGACTCAAGCTAATTATTCACCCATTTTTATACAAAAAAAAAAAACCCAACAGGACTCAAGACAGCGATCTGCTCAAGGTTCATAAAAAGAAGTCAAGAAAAATATCTGCTAGTTTCAATCAAGGTGCAGGCAAGGGCCCGCAAGGGTGAAGATAACCATGTTTTAAATCAAATCAGTTAATTCATAGAAAACGGTATTTCCACTCATGCTAACAGAATTATAGCTTCAGCTTGCTTTTAGTGGGCTTGTTCCCGGATGAGGACCGTTGTGCTTACGAAGCTACGGCTGATTTTTCTTGCATTTTCAAGGAGGTAATTAAGATTCAGCAGCGTCTCCATGAGAATTAGAAAAAGATACACAGACCTGATGTATTTGATACTGTTTGCAATGTTTTAGTGTGACGCAAAGCTAGCACGAATGAAATCCGCGGAGATGGAATTGAGAGGAATCAAATCTCTGCCACCATATTTGGCGTTTTACACCGACTTCCTTCCTGTTCGGATTAATGAGTTGTGCCACCGCCATCTGCCTCCGTCTCGCGGCTCCTCAGCCTCGTCCTTGTTTTACAGCTTCATCCCGTCATCATCAATTAGATACAAACTACCCGCCGCTCCTCCTTCCTCTCACTACCTCCTCCCCCCCATCACACCCTCGCAGTTCAAACGAAGCTTCTCCTCCTCACGGATTCACCTGCAGAGATGATTATCGATCGCATGACGCCGCCAGTTTGTGATGAAATGGTGTGAATACGAACGTTTGGAGTGTTTGGAGGTGAGGAGTCTGAAGACAACACGACGTTTCATCGATTTCTTCATTGAGCCACGAGGACGACCGACCGCGTCTAAGAGAGAAAAATAATACTTAAGCTTCGCAAGTGAGTTGTTTCTTTGAGGAGGCGTGTGAATACTGACAGAACACACAAACACACACACACACATAAAGGGATTCATAAAAACAGACACCGATCACTCTCAGAGTAAAGGGGAATCAATCCAAATACTTTCAATTATAATAAACTCCTGTAACTTTAGAGATTGTTATTCACCGGTTTCATTCAGCTAATAGAAGTAGCTGTTAACTTCATGCAAGTTACTTCCTAAACGGAAAACTTTCCTAAGCTTTTGGCTGTACGTTTACAGAACATGATTAAAAAACGGCTCCCAAGGTAAAACCTTTTAAAAGCACTTCTAGACTCTGTCTTTGTGGAAACGTGCGACAACGCACCTTTTCATAGACGCTGCTACTGCGGACCACGGCCGTAGAAAATAGTTCTTCTGCACATGCTCAGTCACAAACATGGTGGCTTCCATAGTGTCATGACTCTCAGTCCGTATTCTAGCTTCATCATCCATATTAGTAGTTATAAAGCTGAGATTCTCCTCTAATAGCATCCAAGTGGTGCTGGTTGTTTATGTAATGAAACCACACACACACACACACACACACACACACACACACACACACACACACACATTGCGTGCAGTGAACAATCGGTAATAAACAATGGAGAGCAGCTAATGTTCTTATGGTCAGATGAGGAATTGGATGCTATTAGGGATGAATCTCAACTCTAAAAATTATCAATATGGATGATAAATCACTTTGAAAAAGTAACAATTGCAGTGGCTCTTAATGGTTTCACTTGTTTTAGCGTAAAAGGGGCCTTAGGCTGGCTGAAATTCACAACCAAACCCCAGTTTGAAGAAATACACTTTGAATACAATGTTCCTGGATGTGAACATGTTGAAAAACTGTATAATAAGGGACCTTTAAAGTTCTTCAAACGAAGGGTTTTGTTGTTGTTCCAGATGCAATATATGACTCCCAGACTTTTACTGCTTCAGTTGAAGTCAGAACTATTTCATATTCTCTCATAAAATCATGTAATCCATTACATTCAGACCTGCTGTGTCGGGTGTTCGGTTAAAGGTGAGCTCCACCCTTACTGACCTTGCTGAATGGCTGTATGCTGAACCCCCCTTCCCAAGCGTCCCCCACCCCCCTCCTGTGCTGCCTGATAGCCCCCCGGCTACCTGCTGCTGCCGCCCCATCGGAGAGGCAAACACGGAGAAGAGTGACGGAGGATTCTAGAGACGATGACACAAAAGGAGGAGAAAAAAATAACAAATAGATACAGAAAGGGCGGATAAATAAACAGGATTCGGAGGGAGTGGAAGCAGAAGTGACAGCCTGGCGTCGCCTCTTTGAACACGTTTGAGGAAGAAACACTGATCACATCTGTCAGAGCGAAATATCCATTGTCACACCGCCCAGTTTTTATCCCCGCCTCTAAATGAGACGACTGACTGGCTGCTTGTCTGTAAATCATCCTCCGATAACTCGCCGGGTACTTTATGTCTCCGAGTTGCCACATCATCTTCGTCTACAGAGGGAGTGGAGAAGATGTAGGAGGTGTCGGAGGGCGGGACCTCAGAGGTCCACGATAATAAGAATTGTCAAAGGTATTGGCAAGGACCTCACGATACGATATGTACAGTAGAAGCTCTGGAGAGGGGACGATATACCAAGTGAACGAAAAGAAGTGCACAGACAGGTTTTTAACTGTCAACACACCTAATTGAACGGACAACACGCCAACCACAGATGACGGACAGGTTTTCCTGGCAAACTTTAAGCCGAGTGGACATTAAAACAGCCAAAACACTACAAGTTTCAATGTCAATCTTCCCATTGTCCGCCATCTTGGTTTCTCTGCCGGGCTGCCAAGTGCATGCAGGGAGAGAAAGTATTATTATTTCTGCACTATTTGCTTGATTACATGCAAATGCATCATTAATGGGGTGACAGTGTGTTCTAATGCATTCACAATGGCCATAAATGTAATTTTCAGTATTCAATTAATGCTATGTAGGTTTGGTGACTTGTATTCTCTGGTTCTGCAGGTTTCTTCCCGTTAAAAAAGGGAGTTGCATCGCTTGCACTCACCACCCTGGGGTCGACCTACAGAGACATGGAGACAGACGTACCAAACACCATTTTTCATTAAATCAAATCACCAACACACAACCTCTTTCAGGCTCATGTGTGATTCCTGCGCCTGTCACACCTGTGTCTGGGGCGGCTTATCCGACATGTGCAAACACGTAATTGGTCCCTGATGTGAATCAGGTGCGATGCCTCCGCCTCTCTGCCACAGGAGTTTTCCCTGCGGCAGTGGAATAGTTGAGTTTTCTTGAACTACTTTAAGATGACTTGTTATTGGTGTGACATCAATGAAACTGAATCGAATTACTGTAAAAATACACACAATTAGAATACACAGATAGATATCTATATAAAAGATTTATGAAATTTGATACTCCAGGTGATTAAAGTCAAATTTTTCATTTAATTGACTGATATGCACCCAGTTTGGTCTTGAAGTTAGTTTTCCATGGGAAGGCACGGCTCTCTCTGACCTTATACTACATCTAGATCTGAGTGTGAAGCAGACTTCAACACAACACAGTGTTGAACTGTTCACACATTATTTCACACATTTGAAGTGTTCTATTATCGTGGGTGAGATGTTGTGGACATTTATGGACTTCTACTTTCAGCCTTTTGCTTGTGGAAGGCTTTAAAAATTCATATCGACACGGCAGCTGTGATGGATTGTACCGAAAAATAATTATTTTGACAGATGTACAAGTTCATTTTAAGTTCATCTGGATGCATAAATAATCCATATTTTATTGCCTTTAGCTCATGTTCATACAGACTTATTCTCTTTCTGAAGTAAAAGTTTCTGGGAAAGTAGTCTCTGTGTCATATTTCAATCACGTTTGAGATTTTAGAGTCGGGTTGTGCCACAGAAGATTTAATACATATTATGCAAAATCGACTTTCTTATGATTTTCTAACAGTAACATTTGTCCTCAAAGCCTGTGTACAAAGTCCTAGAAGTGGAGAAAGTCTATCTTCTCCCTCACTTGCTTGCTCCAGTTTATAGCAAATGTGTGTTCATACAGGCCAATCAGAGATTTTCCCTTCATGATGTCACTTGGGGAAATAACCACTGGTAGTGGATACTCACTTTGACCCTCCCACAGAGAGATAAAATGATGCAAAGTTTGCTGACGTACCCAATAACTCTCATGGAAAAACTGTAACAGTTCAGCGTTACAGTTGGCAGGACAACACATAAGACCAAACAAAGTGACATTCAGACAAACAATGTTTTTAACTCCTTCTGGGCAGATTCTGGTTCAAACTGGTTGAACAACAGAGATTTAAGGAGTCATAGCGATCCGAGTGTCAGTTTGAGAAAATACCCTTTGAATACAATGTTGTTGGACCTCTGATAACTACATGAAATTGTTGGAAAAACCGTGTAATATTGAACCTTTAAGTGGGTCGCTGCACTCTTGGGTTTGGGAATGGTTGATATGCCGTATATGTAACATGCAGCAAACACAGTTGAAAGTTTTGTTTGGACTCCTTAAATCCTAACTGACTCAACACTGTGGGCTTTTTTCTCCACTCATTTGCAAAAAAAGAAATTAAACTAAATTGCTGTGACCTTTACCGAACACACTCCGGCCGAAGAGCTAATGAAGCATAAATTGTTGTGTGCGGTCGGTGAAGGTGGAGTAATGAACTCAAAAGGCCATTTTTACAGAACCGCTGCTAAAATGAAGCTTTTTGGATGTTGTTGTTTAGTTTTATTCTCTCATCAGTCAATCAAAAAAAAAAACAAACAAACCTCAAAGATGGCTTCCAGGCAGCTTTTCACGCAATCAAATGCTCTGATTTCTCCTTCTGCTGACTTTATCTGATGTAAAATTCAATCAGGTACAGGAAAAGGCCAACAACAATCAAGAAAATACTACGTTTTTTTAAGGAACAGTCTAAACAGTCTACATTCAATCACATAAGGGTGAAGGAAGAATCAAGACTGTTCAGTCATTTGAAACTATTACAAGTAAAGACCAACAGTTCCATGATAATCAAAGGGCCAACAACAATCAAGATCTGTTACATATGTACAAACACAAACAAATGCCAACAAAAGTCAAAGTAGTTCTGTACCACATTCCATCTACATGGGCAAAGGATGACATAAGTCAAGATAATCATCTATCAAATTTGGCAAAACGTGCAAGTCAAGGCTATTTCTAATCAGGCACAAGCAAAGGCAAGATTGTTATCTGCCATATTCAATCACATCCCCACAAAGGCCAACAATAATCTGCATAATTTCAATCAGGCGCACACAAGAGACAACAACTGTTTATTGCCGGTTGTCCTTAGTTATATTTGTTGACTCGGACAAGTTGTCTCAGCTGCATGTTTACCGCTGTCAACGTAGAAACCATATTGCAACAGGCGCTAAAAACTGCGCTTATTTTTCCGTTATATCTTGCACGTGACCCAGGTACAGCGTTTGACCATTTTTGCATTTTAATTGACTTAAATATCCCACAAAACAACAAAAGTGTCACTAGCTCGACTTCTTCTCCATAAAGTTTTACATTGAGAACATCCGAGTCGGCTTTTCTGGGCAGTTCGTAGTTGAACGCCATTGGTTGGTTTGCATTCCGGGGCGGGGCTTAGCCAGAGGTCAATCGGATCAAAGACCAACAAGAGTGTCAGATAAAGGCAAAGGCTAATCAAAGTTAAGATTATTTCAAGCAGAAACACAAAAGGGCAATTCCATATATCATGTTATCTGTTCAATGTTGTTATTGCTGATCATGAGAATCCAGGGTGGTGATTTAATATGTTTCATCATTTTCATGTAGTGATTAACTTTCATTCAGTCATGATGCAGTTTTAAGTTTTGATGGTTTCAAGTAGCCACATCGCTGTGAGTTATTCATAATATTGAGTGTTTGCATGAAGGTGAAGGTTGCTTTCGATGCGTCAATCACCCTTCACTCTCTTCCACCGGACTTTTTATTGATTTTGAGGAGTCAGCGTTTCATAATCCCTCGACTAAACCATCAGCATGTGCTTCTTCAACATTGTGTTGGGGAAAAAAAACAACCAAAAAAGAGGGGTCAACGTTTCTGTTTTCATTTGAAGCTGCAGGTCGACCGTTTTAGAATTCACAACATCGTCTTCTTCTGTTCTCTGAGCTCTCTGGTGAATTCGGAGCAGCTGTTAGCCCGACAAGCCGCAGATAATTGGCGGACAAGCGGTGTTCGATTGGAGGGGGTGGGGAGTGGGGCGGGCAGCGTTTGAGTGTGTTTCTCCCATTAAAGAAACAATCTCATATGAATTTGTCTGTTTCTGATAAAAGTACGTCTCCGAGTTAAACATGTCATCCCGGAGAGCGTAATGCAGCGAGTTTGTTTACATCGTGCCGCGTTACTTATAATGCCACAGCTGCTTCACATCACACCGACTTCCTGTGCCGCCTTTTAACTCAAGTACAATTCAACCCTAATTTTTTGCTTCTTTATTCACCCTGCACGCTCTCAACTTTATCTTTGTGCCTCAATCGTTCCCTATGGCGTTTTTCTACAGTACAGCTCCTTATGAATTACTCATATCCTCATTTAAATGCTCATTTAATGATTTATTTATGTAATTGTGATTTATATATGGAACAAGAGTGGAAAATTATGGAAGCTCCTGATTATGTAATGAAGAATTGTATCAATGAAGTGACAGTAAAGCTGACTTTGAAAAGAAAATGGACTGAAATTTTAATTATTTACATTATACAGATGTGCATTTTGGTGAAACTTACTAAACATATTTAGTTTTTTTGTACCTATTTTGTTTTAAATGTCGCTTTTAAAAATACAGCAAATATGCTTAGCAGACAAAAGCTGTAACATAAATGTAATTGTATTTTCCTTCCATTAGGTGGCAGTAGTGAGTCGATCTCTGAACATTTCATCCTCAAACATTGCGGCCTGCCGTATCCTGTTTTGTTAGAATGAGAACTGGAGTAACTCGCTACACCATCTTGTGGAAGAAACTGGTGTTACAAGGCTTTTTGACTTTTTGGTTAACTTGCCGAATATATATTTGAAGACATCATCCCCCGGACATCAGATGTTTCCTTGTTAAAACATGCTATTTGGTGTTAGATCTCAGTTGAAACATGTTTAAATCTGGAGTTTGGAAGTAGCTGAGTTATTTTATTTGGGTTTTTTGTTCAAATCAGAATTGCCCACAAGGGGGTCGCATCCAAAAATGGGAGATTTTGATCATACCCCTGTGTTGTCGGCAACACAGGAGGTGAATATCATAAAACCACATCTGTTAAATTTAGCCACAAATAGTTAACCGCTAACCATTAGCTAATAACAGCCAGCAGTTAGCGGCTAATGTATCGCTTTTAGCCATTAGCGGGACTAGCATAAACTTTGAACCCCATGTGATTTACAAATGAGCCTGTATTTAATTTCAAATCTCCAGGGTGCTTTGCTCTGCATTATCGATGTTTGTAGACGGCTCCAAAATCGGCTGTTACTTTTATTTTTCATGTGAGAAAATGGACCGCTATGCTATCGGTATGAAGGAGAGTTTCTGTGACCAATCAACTCCTAACTTCCATGCTGGTCAAAATCTCAAATGTACTCTAGGGAACGAAAGTTGCAGTATTAAAAAGAGTCAGAACAAGCTCTGTATTTGATTTTTCTTTCTAATACATTTTAAGAATTGATTTAATAAAGATTTGAGGGAGCCTCAATATGTGGGAATCCCTCCACCATAGTACACAGATGTCCTAGAAATAACTGAAGTCATATTTTCTGTCAACATTTTCTGTATAGGAGCAAAGACCAAGATTGTTTTCTCATTGTCCCCAATTCATTTGATGGACCTTGTTACCTGTGAAATATTATTATATAAGTCAAGACAGTTCTCCGTTTGTTTCAATCAGACACAGTGAAATGGTTATCCACCAAATTTGTCGACCAAACAGAAGATAGTTCAGTTTTTCAAGAGATTGTCTTCCCCTGAGATAAAAGTGTTCACCACAACACTCGTGTGTAATGCAGTTCTGTCAACTTGAATGAGAAAAGCTGCACGATTCTGTAGTTTATGGTTCATTCACCGGAGCGATGCAGTGTGAAGACCTCTGAATGCACAGGGACAGCGACGGCGGTTTAATTCTGTTTGTTTCAAACCTCCAACTGAAGCTGCGACTTATCATCATTTGCATATTCTTCCTTAAACCAAACCACCTCATTTGTATTTCACCCTTAACTTGAACCAATCACATTTTCATTTCCCCTCAGCACACCAATCAGTTTCGCTGTCTGAGCCTCAGTCATGTGTATAATGAGCTGTCAGCCAATCACATGCTGCCTGGGGGCAGACGCCTTCACCCGATTGGATGCCGGCATGTGGCTGGAGCATTGTCTCTGCGTTTAATGTCGGAATTCATGGAGGCTTACAATTTCATAACATCTGATAAGTGAATCCACTGCTGGCGTTTCAACAACTGTTGGCTGCAGTTGGTACTGGATACCGTGCAGAACTGTGGACAAACGTAGGAGGATACTGATAAAGAAACTGTTTTCGAAGCAACAATTTAACTCGCTAACATGCTGATCATTACCTCTAAATACAAGAAGAAAACACTTCAAACCTCCACCTGACAGGACAGTTTCCTCTTTTGGTTCCCTCCCCATGCTTCATATGGACCCCAGCATATCCAGAGAAACTTTGTTTTGGCTTCTATTATCCAGAAGGTTCTGCGAATGTAATGCAGAGGAGGGAATATAATCATTTCCTCTCCCACACATAATTATTCAGCCTACAGCATTTCATTAAAATCCATTCATAGCTTACATATACGTGGCGACCTGTCCAGAGTTTACCTGCCTTCGCCAATAGTGAGCTGGGATTGGTCAAGTAAGCTTAACAGTCAAGTAAACAAGCAATCAACCAACCAACCAACCAACCAACTGACCGACTGACCAACCAGCACAAATGAAAACACATTTGTTGGTAGTGATTCATTAAATTATCACTGTTTTTTCCTATTTTATAAAGATAACTTAAGAACATCGGGAATACAGAGGCTGCAGTTTTGTGCAGGTGATGTCATTTCTACTGAGGACCTGCCCACCGACCCACTTTGACCAATCAGAAGTGGCATCTTGAATAAAATCAGCTGTCAATCATGACAACTTATCTATTTTTATTGGGTATTCAATGACTTGAACTGGGTTTTAGCATCTTGTTCTGGAGAAAAAGCATCATCATTATTATTATTAATGACCGCACTGGATTTAGGTCGCTATTTTCTCCACTACTAACTTGGAGGGTGGTTGCATTATGTCACGAGATGTCCTTGAGCAAAACATTGAATCCTCAATGGATGGATGGATGGAGCGTCTGACATGTTAGCAGCCAAGTTCATTGGTTATAGATGACAAAGTAGTTAGCGCTCTCGCCTCACAGTGAGAAGATCTTGGGTTAAATTTCTCCCCAAGGGGATTAATCAAGTAACAATCGATTCAATTCTAATACAAAAAATAAATATCTAATGTGTTTATAACAATGTACATTAACAGGAAATAATAATTGAAGACAAACAAGTTGGGTACTCTACATCAAAGCTCAAAATAAGCATATCGAAAAGTATAAAAGCTCAAATGTCTCTCCTTCTTGCCTCTGAAAGGGTCCTGAAAGTATCCCGTCTGTGCATTGGAGAATAAACAGACAGAAGAAACGATAATTAGAAGAAATTAGGAACATCTGCACTCAGACAAACACTCGTCCAGCCTTCGGTTCGCCTGCGATTTTTCCATCTGCACCAGCTGTTTTCGTTGCTATTCGTCCGCGGGCCACGAAAACCTCGCTTTTCCTCTGCGACGCCGTCTTCTCCCTCATCCCATCAGTCTCCCCTCTC
>OMNM01028029.1:1310-15216 GCA_900302745.1 Parablennius parvicornis | reverse complement strand
GAGCTTCCATGTTTGCCACCAGCATAAAAACCGACCGCTTCCTTTTTGGGTTTTTAACCATGAATCATGTGTGTGACTGTGTGAGCGGAGCAGTTTATCTTAGATAACGGCGGTGACGAGCTCATTGTCCCGCGCCGCTGCCGCCGAGGTCCAGAAAGGTCCTCCGCTGCGGGCGTGTGACCTCGGTGTCGCACGGCAGCTGTCTCACTTTTTACCCTCTACTGCCGTTTGTTAGCGTCTCACTGCTGCTTCTGTCATATTCATCACAGTCACTTGGAGAGCTGCTGGTCTGGACACTTCCTCTCTGTCCCATTTGATTAATACAGTCCACAGTGTCGGACTTGTTTAACTTCACTGGCCACATCTCAAGAGTCCCGGGCCAGTGAATAATAACGCTTTAATAACTACAACCGCAGATCTGTCTTTGTTTTAGTCCAACCAAGTGTTAATGTGTCATTAAGAAGTTCACATTTAACGTTTAAGTTCACTATGTGCTTTACAACTTGTATATCAGAGTAGATGTTTATTACACTGTTTACGTTTTCGAAGGCAGCAAACATTTCGTCACATGTAGCCGGAACTCGAAAATATAAAACTCATGTTACGATCAAAATAACAAAATCTAGAAATGATCTTTAAATATTTCCTATTATGAAGGTTTTTAACACTTTCACATGGTCTCATTGATCCAAAAACATTGTTTCCAAATTTTATTTCCCCAAATCCAGCTTTTCTTTGATTTTCAGCCATTTGAATATTTAATCATATGAGCTGCATTCAGAATCTGCTGTGTCTGTGTGAGCTGGACTGGCTCCGCCCACACATGCCCATCTTGGGAAGAGGAGGAAGTACTTCCTCTCGTGGTGCCATGTTCCAGAGCAGAGCTGCCCGGGAGGGTTAAAGGGAGGAGAAAGCTTGATTGGGATTGGCTAAACCCCTGATGACACTTTATCAGGTTTGATTTCTGAGTTGAACTTTTTATGTCCTCCAAAGACATAACAAAATCATAGGCATTCATTTTTCTGTTTGTAAGTCTGTTAGCAAGATTACGTCAAAACTACATCACAGATTTTCACCAGAGATAGATATTAAGCCATGGAAGTTTCCTTTGAAACATATTTACAAACATAATTAACGGTCGGTCGTACTTATTTCATTGTCAATATTAAAGAATCTCCAAACCGCGGACATTGCTCGTGTTCTCTTTTGCAAGTGCAGGTGACGCAGTGTCGGACCCGATCAGTATCGGTGTATCTCTAGTTACTATGTCATTAAAAGGAACTAATTTTGACTCACAGAATACAATATAGAATGGAAACAACAGTACTGATCACTCTGCATACTGAAAGAATAAATGAAAAGTTAAGCAGGAAATACAGCGTAGAAGTGAATCAACTGTTGTCTGGATTTCCTTTCTCGTTTCTGGTCAGATGTGTGCCCTCCTCTCAGGGTTCGTCCCAGAACGCCGCCCTGAACAGACTGGCAGCGATCGAGAGCCGCATTCGAGTTCGCAGGCAGGCCCAGGACGAGGCCAGACGGGGAATGAAACCTGCCAACACGCTGACCTCAGATATTTCACCAGCAGCCGCAGTAGCAGCCACCCAGTCTCCAGTGGCTCCTGAGGAGCCCACTTCAGCCTCCAGTGACGACCACAGGTTGAAAGGAAGCCGTTTCCTCAAGAACCGAGCGACTGGTGCAACGGGAGCTGCTCCCTCGGAAAGTGCAGCTGTCGACATCAGGGTCTGGACTGCTGAGCCCGCTGCCTCTTCGGGGCGTGTGGAGCGGGCGCCGATGAAAGTGATGAGCGGTGTGAGTCTGGAAAGTGATGAAGAGGACATGAGGAGATTGCTTGGAGACTCTCTGAGTTCATCAGACCACAGCTTGTCTCCACAGGATGAGGTACGTTTTCTCAAGGTTTTAATTACAGTGTGGAGTAATTTTCACACCTTTATTTAGTTCATGTGATGTTCACACCAAGCCGCCTGCAAAATGTTGTGCAATTACATCAGCTGTTGGTTTGGGGGCGCTGTTGCCCAAAACAAACACTGATCAGAGAGGAAGTAAAGAAGAAAACACGGCGCATTGATTCGTCTGCTGCTTTAGCCTGTGGTGGCTAGGCTAGTTAGCTCGTGGCTAATGTGTAGCCACAAAAAAAAAAACAGCGATATATAGTCTTCAGACCAGATATCAATAAGAGTCTTCCTCACTACTTCCTCACTACTCCACGTCTGCCCACAAGATATTTTCCAACTCTTTCCTTCTGTGTTCAAATCTTCTATTTGCGAAGTTAGCTTTATTTGCTTACTACTCAGAATGCACCGCGCACTACATCAGGTCCTCACCAGAGATCTCTTGTTGGCTCGGGTTCAGAGTTTGTGGGCGTGTGCACTTCGCCCAAACGAAACGTTTTTTTCCTCAAAGAGATTCTGGTCCGGATCAAACAGGGGAATGTGAACACGCCCTCGTGGCTTGAAGATCCTTTCACCTCTGATCACCTGACCTTCACATATTAAAGGCTAAAGTGTGCCCCTGGTGGTAAAATACATATATTGCAGTTAATGTCATAATTTCTCACACCTGGAACATTTTATTTTGCGGCCGGCTCGGACTCTGGGCCGTATGTTTGACAGTCCTGATCTAAAGTCACCTCTCAGTGCTCACAGTGAAATACGCTGTGCGAATCACTTTCTCGTTTCACACAGACGTCCAGCAGAAGCAGTAGGAGGGTGAACTCCACGCCCACTGCCGCTCCTCCTTCTCCTCCTCATGCTGCTTCCTCTCGGCGTCCATCATCACCTCACCGTCCTCTTGACTCTCCTCCTCGCCGACAAGCTTCTCCCTTTCGATTCACCGGCCAGGCCCGGGTCTGCTTCAGCCCCTCCGTGCTCTCTCTACCTCCATCGCCACCTCCCGTGGAGAGGCCCGGCTCCTCCAGCTCGCTCTCCTCTGCGTCGGGGCGCCAGGGCGAGGCGCTCTCCCTGGAGGAGCTCTTCCCCACGAGGCCCCACTGTGAGGAGCCACACAGCGGTGCGAGTTCGGTCTCCTCTGCAGGTGAGTAGCAGCTGATGCTGTGGTTTGGTCTCATTTTAGATTGTGAATCGGCTCCCAGGCTCCTTCTGGAATCCTCTTCTCTTCTCTTGCTCAAACTTCACAGGGAAGAAATGAACTCCTGTGTGTTTTCCTGCTCATCCCAACAAACTCCGTCTCCCAGCAAAGCAGTCTGGCATTCACCATGTCTGAATCAACTCTACAGTCCCATTTTAAAACTATCTGTAATTTTCAACGGTAAACAGTTCTCATTGAAATGAAAAGAAAAGAAATCCTGTTTAACGTTTAACGTGTCACAATTCATGAGGCGAGACACTGACATGGGACAAGAATGCTCAAATTAATCGATGAATTCATATTCAATGATTTGGAGAGCTGAGCAAATTCTTTTGGCAATGTGTCGTACATTTGTTCTATTCAGTGTGAATGTATAAGTATCCTCACCTACTAAAACACATCCTACTCAGCACATTAAATATTCTGCCACTTCTCATTTTTACTAAGAGACCTTTTTCTCTTAATCTCTTGTGTTAGTGTTTTATGAGATTACAGCCAAAAGCAGCTCATTGTAATCCTGAAGCCTCTTTGTATTGTGCCTGTCAAAGAGGAGATAAAACGTCCACATACCGTTTACAGAATGTGTTATAATGGCACCACCTAGAGGTAAAAAAAACACACAAAAAATGAGAGCACAGACGTGTTTTAAAATAACTGAATATTTCTTGTGATTATATGAATTTGTTTTTGTTTAACAAGTGCAGCTTATAAGGCAAACAGCTTGGGGACTTTTACAATTGTAAAGTCATTTGATGTTTTTGCAGTTTGCAATCTTGCTCACTATGATGTCAGAGAGAGCCTGAAGGAAAATATTTCATTTACTCCAGAAAATGTTTGATCTGATGTTCGAAACAGGTCAGTTGGAGCTGCAACTTCACAAGCCCGTGGCCTGTGTTTAAATCTGCTTCATAAAAAAAGCAAAACAATTTTGGTTTGGTTTCTTTTTCAGACTTCAAGATAAATGTGAGGTCGCTTGATGAGCTTGTGCCTGCGACCTTTGGATCCACTGCAGAAACACCAAGAAATAAAATGGGAAGTGAAGGAAGCAAGGTACAATTAACCCTCTCTTCTATGTGTCCTTCCTCCTGTGGGTGTATTTTTTTCACTCCTGTAGTGCCGCCGTCACATACTTCTCCAGGAGACAAGATCAAATGCGCAATGATTTTATGTGGCAGCACAGTGTTGCAGGTTAAGAAAAGTCTAACTGAATCCAAAGTGGATCATTACTCTCGCCACATTGAATTTCAGCCTTCACGTCACTCTGTCAACTGGTTCTGGGTGTTTTCTATAAACGTCGGCCGTCAAGTCGTGTAGAAGCACTTGCATTTGTCGAGACACAATGTCAAAAATATCACTTTCGGCTCATGTCCCTCAAGTTCTGTCAGAATCCTGCTCAGACATTTAACCCTGATTCACTGAACAAATGTTGAAGCATCCTTGAGCAAAAATTGAAACCCTCCTAAGGAGGCTGAGGAGCTACGTGTGGCTGCAAGGCAGCAAGTTTCAGAGACGCTCTGAAATGAAAATATCCTGTTAATTTCAAGTCTACAATTCTGGTGTAGGCCACATTAACACGTACCCGGGTTTTTAGAAAAACTGATTTTTTTTCCCCTCTATGTTTCCAAAAAAGAAAATCTTCATTGACACAGACTCGCACATACTCCTGGTTCAGCGCTGCTATGAGCAGCCAAACCTGTAGAGGGCAGTGTAACGTAAATCATGAAGCCATGAAGGCCAATCAGAATCCTGGAAAAAAATACAGTAGAGTACAGTTTTAGAAATACAGTTTTAGAAATCATTCTTTGTTCAGACTCATCGCAGCGATCAGGCCCATACGCAGAGAAATATCACAGCTGTGTGAATACCCGGCTACGTGTAAGCACGGCCTTAATTTGTGTCCATTGCCGTTGAAAGAAATGTATTGATAATGATGAAATAATGATTTATTCACATTTGTTTTGATCATTATTTCTCCTTCAAATTCTGATTGGAATCAACCTTTTGCGTTTATTTCAGAGAGAATCCAAGCAGACCGTCCCTGCATCCACAGCCGAGCGAGAGCAGCGCGAGAGCGAGGACAAGGAGGAAGAGGAGGAGGAGGAGTTCTACCCCAGTGATTTTGAGAGTGAGAGTCGGTCAGTTCAGAGTGCCAGCCAGGTTTCAGAAGACCTGCAGGGTGCCGGAGATGAAGAGGAGGTTGTGTCAGCAGTCAGCAGCGAGGCTTCAAACGCCTCCCACCAAGAGACAGGCGACGATTATTCGAGCACGTTCTCAGAAAGCAGTCGGACGTCGTTCCGCCGGAGCCGAGACTCCGAGTCGTCAACCAGCAGCCGGAGCTCGTCTGAACGGGCGAGAAGGCGAACTGCAGCCAGGAGGACTTTAAAAGACGCAGCGGTGCAGACCCAGCCTGACCCCCTGGTGCACACTGGGTGGTCTGGTCAGTATACACACACACATACACACACACACACTCAAGACAGGTTCACTGGCGCCATGCTAATGCCTCTCAGTTCTCAGTTCTCAGTTCTGTGTGTGTGTGTGGTGTTTTTAAACCCCTGCAGGTGTGACTCCGGCCCACCTGGACTCCACGCCAGTGCTCACTCACACACTGCGAGCAGAACGAGTGGAAGGTAAGCGCTAAAGAAACACACACACCTGGTCTGATGCTGAGTATTTGTACTCTACGCATTATGCATTAATAGTCTGGGCAAAGTGGGTGAGGGTTTATATGAGTGGATTTTTTTTATTAATTACAACACATGATTGTCCAGTGTGACTTTCAAATTCTGCAGAATAGTTCAGTAGGATTTCTTTTATAATATATCCCACTGACTGAAGTGCTGCTGTGCTTCATTCATTTTTTTTTAGATGTTGGTATGTTCGGTGCCATAGCTGCAGTAGTCATGTTGTTTTGTCTTGTTTTGTTTTGTTTTGTTGTTGTTGTTTTTTTTCCAGCCCTCAGCACCTTCAATCCGACTGTATTCACTCTCAATGAGATGCTGAAGCAGCAGCTTGCTAACATCACAGGTTCCATCCAAAGCAGCCAGCAGCGGCATTCCAGGCTGCTGCAGAGCCTGGAGCCACCGGACTACCGATACACCACGCTGGAGGACGTGCAACAAGTAATGCACACACACACACACACACACACACACACACAAACACACACAGTGCTGACTATGATTGAAAGATGATTTCTTGCATAAACTGTACAATATCTTGGTTCAAGGTTACTTTATTAATGCCAGTTGTTTGTTTTGTTTTTGCAGAAAAAAAAATATTGCATTTGGTAGAGATGCTCGATGATAACAGCATCAACATTAGTATCAAATCAAACTTTATTTATATAACACTTTCCAGACATTCTGTAGCACAAAGTGCTTTACAGACATTATAAACAAACCACAAAGTTACACATCGGCGGATAAAACTTAACAAATTAAACATCGGCATGAAACGGTCTCTCTCTCTCTCTCGTTCTCTCTAAGATGATGAAGAAGCGACGAGCGCCCCCACGGAGTCTGGAGGAGGCACTAGAGGAGGTTCTCCAGGAAATGAGCGACTGCTTCTGCACATGACGGCACGTTCACCACAACAGTTTACCGCTAAATTGATCTAAAATAAATCAATGCAATGTCATTTGAAATATCAGGGAATTCATTCATTATGGTTTCATATCCCAGGTGTTGGATATGTTGTTTTTGATTTCTTTTCAACGTATGAACAAACCTTGTCTTAATCTTCTGTTAATCTTGGAAAAATAGAAATTTAACCTTTATTCAACTTTATTGAGAGAAAAATTCTCTGATTGAGAATTGATATTTAGTTAAAATCACTTTTTCAAGGGTCTCAGAAGGAGACTTTATACTGTTATGTTCATTATTGTATGTCAGAAATGGGCATTGTATATTTTATATACTGTATTGTTGTACATTCCATGGCCATATAAAAAATTTTTGGGATAAAAATCACTTTTCCCTTTTGACACAGATTTAATGTTGCAGAGCCTCCACCTCGTTTCTCATCCTCAAAATCAAAAACAATTCAAGTGTTTGATTTCTCTCCATCTGTATTTTTCTTACAGATCTGATGTGACGTATTGAAATGTCTTTACAGCCGCTCCTGCAGCTCTGCCCTTTAATCTTCCCGATTCCTCTTTAGATCCTACTTCCTCCTGTATCTGTGCTGTTTCGAGGCCTCTGCTTCTCCAAAGTTCTCCCCTAAAAGTGATAATTGTCTTCCTGACCTCGTCTCGCTATTGTCGCCATCAGGTGCATCATGTAACTCGCCCCCACTGCGCTCTCTCTCTCTCTCCTCGTGCTCACTCGATTATCTGCCCGCACCACCACAGAGGCTGTGCTTAAAACACGTTTTCAAATCACTTTGTAATCAATTGGTTTCCATGGCGACAAATGTGGCGTTGGTAAAGATATGCGCTCTACCGAGTGCCCGTCCTAGTTTGGTCCGTTTGGACTGATGCAAAATCACAGTAAGGGATTAAATGGTAAAGGAAGACGCTTGCAGGGGGAAGTTAGAAAATGTTTAATAAAAAGAATTACACGTACAACATGTATTACAGTCTCACCACGTTTTCCAGTCTCCACCTGCAACATTCCAAGTAGAAATGTGCAGGAAAGGACCAGGATGGAAAGAAACAGCGAGGCGGAGGTGGCGAGGACGTGTACTCGTGGTGTGGGAGGGCGAGGCGGTGTTAAAGGCACAGAGTCGGGTGGCGGCGGAGGTCGTCAGTAGGGGTCGTTGAAAGGGTAGTGAGGATGTCCTGCATCCCGGGGAACAAGCTTTCCCTCCACCTGGAACATCAAAGAGCAGAGTCACAGTGGTTCTCCATTTTTACAATCAACTGTTGGGTAGTTCAAGACCACAATGACTGCTTGGATGTTTATTCCACCGATACCAATATTGGGTACTTGTACCTCCACGTGTCAGTGGTTTGTAGATTCTTTATTAATAATGAGAATGAAGTTTTGTTCTGCCAAAACCTCAAGAGGAGAAAGAAAGTTTGTACAACAGCAGGAACTGAATCACCAGAGACATCTGGACCGGCAGAGTTAGCCCGATGTCGCTAACTCACTAGCTAAATGTTGGGACGAGTCGTTACAAAGAGTGGTATCAGTGCTTCTCTAGTATATTCCATCAGTCGCTGCTTATCTTCACTGACTCTGATTCATGTAAAATAAATAAGTGTTTTGTTTTTTTTTCTCAGAGAAATCAGGCCCACTTTGCAATGAGGATTGAAAAAAGAAATGTAAACTAAATACTAGAGATAAGTTTTGAGTAAATTGACAATGTCTTTTCACCGCAGTGTGTTCTACAAGAGTCGGGAGATTTGTTGATAAATATTTATAAACGGTATCAGGTAAAATATCTGCTGCCGTTTGCACCACCTGACAAAGATAATGTAAATGAGCTTATAAACAAAATTACATCAAGAGCACAGGAATACAGCAAAACGTTTATTCAACAATAATATAGACGCTATAATATTATTCTTCACAATAATTAACAACTTCTCATTTTGTGTGACAGCTTGAATGTCGTCAGTGGGTCAAACACTGACCACCTCTGTCCGATTATTTTAAAGCATTCATCTGTTCTTTGAATGTAAAATCCTGTATAGATTCAGTTTGAATTGATGTTTACAAAGTAAAGTTTTGTTTACACTCACTTCAATCATTGGTACGATGTAGCGCCAGCCTCTGTTCAGCGCTGTGATCAATTTCATCTCCTCTGCTTCCAGGGTGAAGTCAAACACCTGATACACACACACACACACACACACACACACACATAATGTTAACGCCACACACCGTAGTTTGAGAAAAGACGGAGTGCAAGTCTGAGGTCCCGTTTCCATGACAACGCTAAGTAAAAGTAAAAGCTGGTTCGTCGTTCTTGTATGTTAGATAGGTTTTATGCAGCAACGTTTTGAAAACAATGTGGATATCATGTTGGGCCACTAGTGGGTGCTGTTGGTTGTTTTTGTAATGAAATCACATGCTTGCAGGGAAGAAAACACTTCAAACATTAACAATATTCATACACAGACATTCTAGTGGACAGACAACCAAGTTGGATTGGTATTTTTACGGTGACTTTCAAAATAAAAGTACCAAGTCCAGCAGAATACGGACTGGGAGTCATGACACGACAGAGGAATCATTGTTCTTAATGACCGTCTACTGAGCATGTGCAGAACTAGTTACTACGACTGTGGTGCACATGAGCAGTCGCAGCATTTCAGAAAAGTCGCGTTTTCCTCTGTTTCCAGCCTCAATAGCAGTTTTTAATAAGTTGTATTTTTAGTGGCGCCTAGCAATATTGCCGAAGAAACGGGAACTAAAGGAAATGTCAACCCCACCTGGATGTTCTCTTTGATGCGCGACTCGGTCACACTCTTAGGGATCGTGACGACCCCTCGCTGCGTCTGCCACCTGCACAGAGAGAAGTTTGCATTAACGTACGGAAACTCTGCAGCCGCCTCCACCTCAAAAAACAAAACAAATGGGTCGATTTTTCATTTTGTTCTGGATATTTCACCGTGACCTGGGTCTATCGATAACGGTTGCACATGATAAAGACAGACTAGGATTTGATGTTTTATCATTTTGAAAGCGGTCTTTTGACATTTAATGCCATCTGATTGAAATCAAGAGTCATTGAGATTAAGAGATGTGCCGATACCACTTTTTTAAAGGACAAGTACAGACCTTTAGCCTGGTAATAAGTACCAATGTGTTGTCTTGAGCCACATCGTCAGAGCTACACACGCTTCTAACAGCCTTGAAGTCTGCAGCGGGCACAGCGCAGTGCGTAGCATCTACCTACACACTGCAGAGGCACCGGGCGCTCAACGGCCGCATCCGTCATCGACATTGCCCACCTTCTCGTTGTACAATATGTCCTGACGAAAACGACGTTTTTTCGGCAGCTGCCTGACGTCAGCATCAGAACTTTCTTCCTGTTCTTATGGAGTATGAATCTGCTTTCAGTCCAGCAGTGGCGCACACACACACACACACACACACCGTGTGTTTGTCTGCTGTGTATCATTTGAATAATTATTCACCTCAGGACGATCTGAGCCGGAGACTTTTTGTATTTCTCTGCCAGCGATGAGACGGCGGGCTCCTGCAGCAGGACGGGCTCGTCGGGATGCTTCCAGACGCGGTCGGGAGACCCCAGAGGACTATAGGCGGTCAGCACCAGGCCCCGGTCCCGGCAGTGAGCCAGCAGCTCCACCTGGGCCAGGTAGGGGTGGCTCTCCACCTGCCAGCACAAAAATTAATATATTTACATTATACATTTTGAACGTCTGCGGTCTTCTCCGCGATGAAACACGTGGTACCTGGAGAACCGTGGGCTTGATGCTGGCGACTGAGAGGACGTCGTCGATCTGCCTGCTGTTGAAGTTGGACAGTCCGATGGAGCGGACGAGGCCTTTCTCCACCAGCTTCTCCATGGCGGCCCAGGTCAGCTTGTAGTCCACCTCGTCGTACAGCACCGTGCCGTCCTCATTTTTAGGGAACGGAACGTCCCCTTGTCTGAGGAACACATAAGTAGATGCCGAGCAGGTTTAAGACCCGGTAAAGACAGCTAAACTTGAAATGGTTACAAAAAAAAAAAAAATTTTTACTTTTTTGATTCGAATTCTCTTCACTAAATTTAACATTTGATATTTTACCAAGTTATTTCACTTGATGTTTGATTGTGATTTATCCCTGCATGTCATTCATGTCTTTCATAACATCTTTTTAGAATTTTTTTTATATCTGTATGTGTTTACCTCATGGAGGATATCAAAGATCAGCGTCCGTTGCCATGGAGATGCTCTCTGCTTAGTGTTTCACAGTGATGTAGCTACTTGGGCTACCAAGCAAGCATTGATATGAGCTAACAGCTATCATGCTAGCGATGCTAACTCGGTTCTGCAAACAAATGTGGCGTTGGCGAAGGTCTGGGTTCTACCGAGTGTAGTTCTAGTGTTTTTCAAGTTTCCTCTCATACATTATTGAACGATTGTTGTGGAGCTAGTGGAGCTTGGCGGGAGTGGTGCTCACTGGAAGGCGTGGGGCCAGTGGATGAGGTAGAGGTCCAGGTACTCCAGCTTCAGGTCCTTCAGGGTCTTGAGGAGGGCCGGCTCCACGTCCTCCGGGTGGTGGCGGGTGTTCCACAGCTTGGACGTGACGAACACGTCCTCTCGCCTCAGGGGCTGGCGGAGGACAACACGTCAGCTCGGAGACGTTCACCTCCAGTCGTCGGGAGTGTCGGACTCACCTTGTTGGGCCCGAGGGTCTCCTGCAGAGCTTCTCCCACCTCAACCTCGTTGCCGTAGACGGACGCACAGTCGATGTGGCGGTAGCCCGCCTCCAGCGCCCAGACCACCGCTTGTTTCACCTGTGACATAGAACGTTCAGGTGGGGAAAGCCGTTCTAGGCTTTTGACGCACGTGTCGACAGTCAGGCGCCCGGCGGGGCTTCAGGCCAGTATAAACGTTTTCGAGTGAAAAGGCTAAACTGTCGTTGTGTTTCAGGGTTCGTTTGGACGACGACGCTCAGAGCCAGTGACAATGTGACTTTCTGGAAAGGGCTCTCATTGTGTGTTTTTAAAAGGAAGAAACTATTTCAGCTGAAAGTTGTGGGGGTGTAGCTACACTAGGATAGCCATAACACCTCCAAGAAATGTTTTTTTTTTTTGTTTTTTTAAGTGTGAATATTATCATTTGTTGTCCGGTTAATAAATACACCATCAAAACATGTATTTATTTATTTTTACTAAAAAGCAAGCGCCGCAGCACATGCATTAACCTTTCAACAAACTACTTCCTGTTAGTAAGAGCACACAACTTACTTTTAGAAATAGAACATATTGCGCTTTTTGCAAAGACACCTTTGCTTTAAACCACAACAATGGACGTATCGTTTTATTGTGACGTCTCATGGTGAGTGCAGGATTAAAGCCTATTTATTGGCTCAGTCGTGTGCTCAAGTGACAGGCTTTTAAACCTTCCATCTTTGTCACTTTGGTGTCTTTCTGACATCTTTCTGAAATCTACCCAACAGTCAGATTATGAAGGATTAAAACAAGTCACTGAGTTTCTTCATATCGCAGTGGAAAATATTGCCAAGGAGCTTAAATCGAACAAGGCGTCTTTTAAAAAGTGGCATCGGTGCATCTATAACTGAAGTCATTGGGAGAAACTGGCAGCTAAAAAACATGATTAAGGAGATTTAAAAGAAGGTAAAACAACTACAACAACAATGTCAAAGCTTAAAGTGCAGGATTTACCTTCCCAGGCTCACTCTTCCATGTCCCAAGTCCAATCAGGGGCATCTTCCGCCCCGTGTTGAGGACTGCAAAGTCATTCATTTCTCTTAGAAGCGCCTGATAAAATAAATAAATAAATAAATAATACAAGCAGAACTGCATAAGAGGAACCGTTCACTTTGAATCTCTAGAAGAAGCAGAATGTTCTAGAAAAATCACACCGAGCTCCAGGATCTCCGATCCCCACAAACGATGCAGGAGGTCCGAGTAGCACGTCACCGGCAGAAGTCCAGTGAAATGGACTCAAGAGTGTTGGTTAAAAGAATTTCTGCTGAAGTGTGTGAAAGTGTGTTTTTGAGACGACAGGAAGCACTGGCGAGAGGAAAAGGGAGGGCTGCTGACTTGCATTTCCCACTGAACAGTCACCGCACACTGTGAATTACTGTAGTTCAAGATCTCTTTGCAAACCTGGCTTTCCCAGTTAGCCTCTCTCTCAAAGCCATGACAGGGTCCATGTTCTCCTCTTCCTTTTCTGGGAATTTTTCTTCAAACATAAGAATACTGCAAGGGTGATCATTCTTTCCATGTTTAGCGCCTTTGTTTTTCCTGAATGGAAAGCACACGCTTATGACGTTCTATTCCTGTGTAATGACATCAGGTGGGTGCTGATTCAGCTGTACGGTCTGCTGAAACCATTATTTAATTCATCTCGTACAGTCGTGGACAGTGCGAAGGTTTTAACGACGCTGACAGCCGAAGATCGCTCTGTTTGTGGGAGAATTTATTGAGGACGGTTCCACCTGGACCAGGTCTACACAAGCTGTGGGTGGAGACGCTCGGGAGGACGTGTTTAACGACACTGTCGTTTATTATTGCACAACAATTTCTGAAAGCTTGTAAACACTGCTTAGATTTCAGGAAAATGTAAAACTGTCTTGGAATGACTCTGCTGTATTTGGTGTTATAGAAATGAAGTTGAATGGATCCCTTCACAACATGGACCCTTTAACTACTAGGTGCATGTCTTTATTCTTAAACCAGACTCAAACCACCAGGTGTTGGGATGTTGCCCTCTCGGCAGACCCCGTGATCCGTCACATGCTCGGAGACAAACACTTCCGCAAGCGACGCAGCTAACAGCCGTAGAGTCGTTGTATTAATGTAGTCAGGTAGTGGAGGAGGTCAGATTATAAATCAAACCCCGAGTCGTGCAGCAGTTCTTACCAGACAGTGGAGGGAGAGCGATGCGGAACGACGAGCCGTCTGCCCGGGCAGAGCACGTTTCACCAGCGGCCGGAGGCAGCAGAGCGTGCAGGCCACTCACCGGGTCACGAGCACCTCGTCTTCTCCTTCAGCCGCAGCACGAGCAACCCTTCTCGTCCGCTGCCAAACCTTCAAACAAGCATTCTGCTTTTTTTTTTCACGTTTTAACACCACCGGTTTTTTTCCACACTTCCGGAAGATGTGCCTCCGTTTCCGGTTTCCCAAACCACAGTAATAAATAAGTAAATACATA
>OMNM01028028.1:1324-11542 GCA_900302745.1 Parablennius parvicornis | reverse complement strand
CACACACAAGCGACAATCTAAATCCCTTTGAAAACCTGTGTCATTGTTGGAGATGACATTTCAATGAAGAGAAAGTGCTGGTATAGTATTCTAGAATACAATAATTAGAGGAAGTAACAGAGCGTCCTTGAAAAACATTGGGCCCTGGGGATGCCCGGAACTTCACCGCTGAGAGCAAGTGGATCATGTAAAGAACAACAATAGAGATGCAAACTATGTATTTCTATTCAGAAACAATTTGAGTATTCAGCAATAACCCAAGAGGGGCTTTGATTTAAGAGTTAATCAGCACACTATATGCCAAGAGTGTATAATGAGCCCGGGAAAACGAGGTTCTGCGCTGGCTCTGAAGAAGCGGCAATTACGCCGGACCCGCGCCGAAAATGGATGTGATGTTATGTTGTTTAGAGCCAGATAACTGCCATGATTGTTTATCCTCATCAGACTAATTACTCCAGTTCTTCTCTGGGCAAAATGCAGAGTGAAACCCGGAGCCAAATGAGCACGGACGTTCACTAAAAATACTTTTGCTCCCTGCTTTTAACTCTGTCTGTACCCCTCTGACGTGGCGTTGTCTGGCTGAATAAAGACAGGAATGAAATGTTGAGAGTTGAAAGAAAATATGCTACATGGTTTATTGATCAAGTGCTGCTTTATCTTACTCTTTCAGTTTGGAATGGGGGGGGGAAAGTGCTCATGTGCGCTGAATCACCACTCAAAGCATCACCTGCACTACAAGTACATTTCACAAAGGCAATTCACCTTGAAGTTTGACGTTGCGACTGAATTTCTGGTTTATTCATGCCACTTCTGTATATCCCAGGTTTGAATTTTTTTTTTCAAAAAGGCGGCCATCAGAGCCGTCTTTGCTGCGAACTTTTAAATAAACAAGGCTGTCGCCAGTGTAATGCAGATTTGTTTTACACTACGAACACAGAATGCCTCTGGTGCTCTGCAAGTAATTTAGATCCTAACAAACATGTGATGATGCAGGAGGGTTGTTTTCTCATGTAACAATCAAACAAACAACCACAACGTTCCAAGAAACCTCGTCTGCATTATGTACTATGTGAAATAAGCAAGTATCCGACATAGTGCAATTAAAGAGGCAAAAGATATTAAAATGTGTTTCCGAAATATCTGCCGGCTACATCATCCCGAAGATCGACTTACATACTTTGGCTGAAGGGCTTTGAATTGAAGTCGTGACTTTATGTGTTTTAGACTACAGGAGCCTGAAACAGTTGTTTAAAAGCCAAGAAGTTTCCTCAACTCATTGAAGAGCACTATCTTCAGCAACACTATAGTAAAGTCGCAGATTTATATCTTCACGCACTTTAATACCATGAAAAAAAATCAACTTGTTGGGAAGCCCTGTGGTCGAAAATTGCTTTCAGGTCACTACCTTCTTTGGCCTTCTCCTCCCTCTTCATTGTGGATGAAACCTTAGCGCTCACATTAAAAGCCAATTCTGGCTGCAAGCAATGCAGTTCACTAATTAATGAAGGACAAAAAAGAAGAAAAGAGCCATTTGGTGACTGAGGACACATTTGGGACACAAGAACACTGACGTAAAGTCGGCTTTTTGTCACAAGGTTACCTATTTTTATATCCTGGATTTACGTCTGGTTCTTCGGCTCCTTGAAGTTCACTTCACAAAATAAATTCATGTTTGACATTTGCTATGTGGCTGTAGTGGTTGTACAGATTTTTCCATGAAAACAGCAGCTTTCCCTGGCCTGAAAGTGACACTGAGAGCATTCAGTGTAAATCTGGCCAACTAATCAATACTCACAATCTCATCATGAACCGTTATAGGAGTGAGTTGAGCTGCGTTACCTCATCACCACAAATAACCCCTATGACCACAACGTTTTTTATATATAGATTTTATTAGTAAATCCAATATGAGCGAACAAATGATAATAAAAAGTGTGATTTAAAGAACTTGCAAAACCCAATCGTTAAAAACTCTCTTAATGGCTCTCTTAATGTAGAAGTACAAATGTCTTTACAATCAGGAAAATACAAATGATTATGCCCTCAAAAACAAAAACACTCAGCAAATCTGTATCTTAGGGAAAGTGCTTCTAGTCCTCTGCATCTTTACTGAGTGCACATAAATACAAATACTCCATTTTCTTAACGGATGTACAAATAAAGTATACATTATCCAGACACATCTACTTCTTACAAAACTTAATTTGATTCATTCTGAATATTGTGCTCCTGATGCCTGGAGGTTGTAAGTTCAAACACGGTGTAGAAATATGAAATATTAACTGTAACACAAGAAGAAAACCAAGCAAATAAATAATGTAAAAACTCAATGCATACGGTTGAAGCTCAAGCACAACACGGCTCCTCCTGCATTAACGCAAACCAACACCTGTCACGTGAGAGATGGCAAAATATTGTCTTCCTGCAGTGAGCTTTGAAATGTCTATGAGAAAAGTTGAAGGACAGAACGGACTTGGTAGAGGTATGGAAATCTAATATTTCACACTGGAGGTGTCATGGCTACATCTGTAGTGGTACAAGAAACCTGCTACAAGAAAGGAAAAAACACACGCAAACACACAAACTCACCTGTCGATGCTGATCGCACACAGATTGAGGATACTGGCGGTGCACATCATCACATCAAGCGTGACAAAGATGTTACAGTAGAGCCGACTGAAAAGCCAGGCGCCGCCGACCACCTGCACAGGACAGACAGGCAGATTAACAACACGCGAGCTTCTCGTCTTCCTCTTCACCGTGAAGTATGAGCACACACGCTCGCACAGGTGACATTAAAGTGAGGGAAGAAATCAAAGTGTTCACTTTTCCCAAAGAAAAAGATAAATCAGCATCAGCTGCTAATATGAGCGTTGTATTTATGCCGATGTATTGACCTGGAATATTTCTTCCCACTGGGATGCTAATTAGAATGATGTATGTGTGTTCAGGTTGACATACAATCCATGTCGTCCTCTCGACAGTAACTGCAAAGTGCTCTGGAGGAGTCCAGCATAAATATTTTGTGGTACTGTCATAGATGACATGGATATTGTTAGCGTAACAAGAAAGACAAAGGAGGGAACCTGTATAACACTTAATTTAATTACCTTGCAGAGGGTTTCAATTTTAGAAGGACAGAATCATCCAGCTAAATCAACATCCCCTCAAACCCCCACATCTCTAAATCCACACACCCCCTCCAGCCAGGTCCTGCTAAGGCTGACTGGCTTTAAGTTAGGCTCTATAATGCCTGGTGATAACTGTCTGACAGAGATTAATGGGATCCAAGAGCCACTGCTTCACTGCTGAATCTCTCAGATCCAAGATGAGAATATACGCCTACCTGCAAAGAGAGGAGGTGTCTGCACATGGGAATATGCACACATGCACACACAAACACAAAGATGTAAATAGAAGGAGCTCTCTATTTAGCCAAATCAGATATGTTCCACAGAGACAGGTGCATTCACAAGGAAAATAGTTTTGAAACACAAATGCAAAAAAAGAAAAGAAAAAACATTAAACTACTGAAATTTCTATATATTTTTAAAAATTCTAACTAAACATAATCTAACCCATTTACAATGAAGGTAGTCCTACTCAGACTCATACATAAAGATCAGTTGTATTAGATCTTCTGTTGCCCCGGACAAAATTCTCTCAAGTCTCCAAAAGTGTCACAGGGATGCCATGAGAGCGATCTTCTGGGACAGAAAAGTTGAAGCAAAAAGCTGGGGGCACAACGTTCGAAAGATTCGGGTGTTTAACAGGCATGAAGCGCCGTGTCCTAGTTCCATATGATACGATGTTCGTGCTGTGTTGTTATAGTGTGTTCACAACTTTAAAAGGGAGTTTTTCTATTCCACTGTCCCCTGCGATAGCTCAAGTGGAACAGTTGGGTGTTTCTCCATCAAAGTGCCTTGACATGACTGTTTTTATTGGTGCTGTGGAAATAAACTCAATTGAATTCGGACAAATGGCCAATAAGTGACATTGGTGTAACATAATCAGGATTTATGAAATCAAAAAGATGTGTGTACTGTTACATATACAAGGTGCTGTACAACATGCCTTGCTGCTCCAAAAACAGCCTACAAATGACAGGGTCATTATCAAGCACGTGCTAGAGCAGAGTGATGTCTAGAACATGCCGGGCAGCGCGTCTCAAGTACCACACAAGGGAAATACTGGTATAAAATAATGATTTGAGAATGAGAAACAGGATACATCAGGCTCTGCTATATCGATTCAGATTCCTTTTAATCTCTCCAGTGAAATGTCAAACTTTATGGAGACTCCAAGATAAATTCCTGTAGTTTTTTTCATCCGAGTTTGATAATGGAACTCCTAATAACACAAACTGTATACACTATAAATGATGTATGTGCACATGCAGTTGATTGTACTCGGTCTCCCCCACACACTTAAACACCATAGTTCATATTGAATAATCGGTAGGGAGGCCAAAGCAGTGGAGTGTGTGATCTCTACCGTCAAATGAGGAGCAGTTCAGTAAAAACACACTGTGGGTGTAGACCAGACCTGAACATTGAATAGCCACATGTGACCCTTCTGTTGTCTCTGACTGACTCACTCACTCAATGAGAACTCTATGAGTGGAATGACAATGCATACAATGTGGAAAGGTGTGCTTACTGTATAGTGAAAAACAGAAGGCAGTTTGAAAAGCATTGAACAAGACCTGAACACCTACTTATTTATTGTTATATGGAGTAAATACACAGACTAGATTAGATTTTATGGTAGTATTGAGCTGAGGTGGATTCTTGCTTCAGCAGTCCTAGTTTGTCACGTGGCCCCTCAGAAAAAATAATTGCCATTCCCTCCACTACTAAAATAAAGGGTCTGATAAATGAACCCTGGGGAAGAAATAACTTCTTAAGTGAGGAAATTAACAAGAAAATGTATCAGTGTGGTTTTTGATAATATTACACATTTGACAATTACTTACATGTTCCTACATCAGATTTCAGTTACAGTACTCTAAAAAAAAAAATTTTTTTAAAAGAGTTTATCCCAAAAGGAGAAACATCGTTAAGGAAGAATTGTGGAAACCATACCCTCAGTCATTACTTCCAGCACAAGTACTGTGCTCAAGCACAGGTCATAGATCAACTGTACCAATCAGGTGAGAGGCGACTTGCTCAACAGCACATGATTAGTACCTGCTGAGGAAAACGAGAGTGATACTCCAAACCGGCAACCCTCTGGTCACAGCAAGCTTAATCCCCCGTCGTTGGGATTAGAGCTCACAGGGCGACCGGTGGTTTAAAGTCTCTGATGCTGAAGATGTTTTTTTTTCCTCTCTCTCTGCCTCATTTAAGATATTACTACTTTCTGCATTGATATGAAATTAATGAACATTAGACTTTTCTGTCATACCATCTTTAATGGCTCATTCCTCACGGGATTGTAAGATTCCCTCTGAATGTAAAATGAGTAGCACTGAAATGAAATAACAGCACATGCTCTTACAGCTTGACTGCTCGCAAGAAAGCGAAACTCATGACTGAATCTCATCAAGGATCTGAGCTACCTTAATTTACCTCTCATAGGATGTAATCATCTTTAATTTGTCAGCTCCTGCTCACTGAGGAAGTTAATTTCTTTTCTGGATGACCTGCTGCTGAATCCTCCGCACACCATGACAAATACCACTGTGTTTATGCCGAGGAAAAACTTTAGAGAGAGTGGGATGGCTTCTTGTTATACATAACCAGATTTCAACCGGATGATTTTTTAGACCTCAAGTGGGCAAACACCTGCCCTTGAGGAGGCACATCCAATTTCAGCCAAGCCTTCAAGGATACTACCTTGCACATGCTAACACACAAATGCCCATGATCTTATACAAACAGGATGTTCCTGAAATAAATTTTTGGCATGTAGTACATCACTCAGATGGAGCGCAGGTGCCCCAGGGTCAGTTCTGCTAGGACAGGTAATGAAGTTTCTAAACACTGAGTAACACAAGAGGGGTGACTGAGGAAATGAACAGTTGGCGGGCAAATAACTTATGCAAGTGAGTAATCTGTGAAAAATGAACATGATTACTGAGATTGCTTTGACACATGAAGCTCAGCCAATTATCTAAAGCAGATAAAGTCATTATTTCATGTTCAATATGGCCTTCAGCTCTATGCAAAATACATTAGATCACAATTACAGTCTTCTGTCTGATGATCCACACAGTGGTCATGTTTATTGACCCACATCATTTTTCTCTCTGACTTCAGCTGAGCTTTTGGGTGTTTTTCCCTTCTTTTTGATAATTCCCACACAGCTTTCTTTCCCCTTTTTCCTTCTCCAATATCAGCTCCTCGCTCACTGCCAGAGATTCGCATTTCATTCCTGATCCAGACCCTCAGCTGCAATACTTTCTCTCTCCTCTCGCATTTTTCTTCCTTTCTGTGATTGATTAGCTACTTCCTATTAGAGGACACTTGTTCCACATGGGCTGTATGTACTTCTGCAGGTGTCGAGGATGGAGCGTAGGAAATGTTCTTGAGCAGATAGAGATGCAAAACGGGTCATAAACCAACTAGGATCGCAAATTGGTTTGTCGCTGATAAGGATAGAACTGGTGAGCAAGTGAAAAGAAGATGAAAAGCTCCACTTTGAAATGTTTATGAGATTCAAATGAATAAGCCAGTATTTGAAAATGTCGATGAGAGGGTGACAAATTGATATAAACCTTGAACTACCTGACTGGAAACCATAATTAAACTTTTAAGACAAACTCAAAATATCTGAATACATTTAATTGCTATACTTGAATGAGTGGCAAAACTATTAAATCACAAAGTAAACAAACTAAATAATAATAATAATGATGATAATAATAATAATAATAGATAAGTTTTGAAATGTATAAAAAGTCCAGTAGTGTCTAAGCAATGATCAATTGAAATATTTTAATGGTTCGATTAACTGGCTAGGAGATGAGCAATTGGCTTTTTTCTAGGTTGGACTTATTCACAGAATTAATTAAGGCTAACAGAGATGTACCTGATACTGGAAACTAATAATACAAAATAAATGTATTTAAAGTTCAACAAATAGATTGTAGATCTGAAAGAAAACACATGGAAGTCCTTCTCAACATGGGAACTATCTTAAATTAAAACTAACCACTTGAAGGTAAGTTAATAGTGGATATTGTGAAACAAAAAAAATATTTAAAGCTCAAAAAATGTAAAAGTGATTTCCATTTTGGAAAAGTTAGTTAATTACTGATAACAAGTTTTAATCGTGAATATGATGAATTGACTGAGCTGGAATTGTGTTTATAATTAAAAATAGTTAATAATAGGGTTGAAATTGACAAGTAACTGCCTGAAATATTCTAGATTTGTTGATTAATTAATACGACATCACAGTGTTAAAACAAATGTATCTGGGAGCGCAATAAAAGGGAAATTAAAAGATTTAATGTATTACATAAGTCAAAAGTAGTTAAGAATTGACGGAAATCAAGGGAGATAAAGCAGATAAATAAAGCAGATAAATAACCTGTGCAGCCTGTGCATCCATCCCTCCCAAAACACCCGCACCCGGGGAGAACATGCAAACACTGCACATAGAACTATACGCAGGCATGAACCAGGAACCCGGTTCCCATGAGGTGAGAATGAAGGAAACTCAAAAGTAGAGCTTTTGAATTAAAATACAATATATTTCAATCATTCTGTTCAACTAAAGCGAATGTGGCTGTGCAATCCTCACCTCCAGGTACACAGCCCAAGGCATGACCAGCGAGGCCACCAGCAGATCGGCCACAGCCAGGCTGACTACCAGGTAGTTGGTGGTGGTCTGCAGCGAGCGCTCCCTCAGCACGGCCAGGCACACCAGCACATTTCCAAACACTATGGCCAGTATGAGCAGGGAGTACAGCATGGCGTAGTAGTTTCGCTCCCCGTCCTCCTGCCCTGCTGCCTCCGAGCTCTGGTTTCTCTCATCCCATCCAAGGCGGTCCGACTCGTTCCAGAGCCGCTCTGCGCCACTAAACACCGCCATGGCGATGTCCAGGAGTCATGAGAGTTGAGATGTTTGGCAGACCTTCATACGGGGGGGAAAAAACAAAATAATTGGGTGTTTATTCACCACAAATCTTTCCCTGTTTGGACTGGCATGAAGACACAGACAGATTCCTCACATCTCATTAGTCAGATCAGTCGCCAATAACACATTAGACGTCTGATAATGGCAGCATCACTTCATGTCAAAGGGGAATTATACTGGCTCTTAGCAACAGCGGTCTGAGGACCTGGAGGCCTGAAAAAAAACTAATGGTTAATATGTATCCAAACCGTAATGCTCTTTGCAGGACATCACCATTGTTTGATGGTCCAGATGTTTTACTTCCCTTGCTGAGTGTAAAATGGAAGCACATATTGATGCCTCATCAAGATCAAGCTCTGTGGCTCCTATCTCCATAAGGACTCAGCAGAAAATCATGCTCTTAACAGCAAACATATAGACTGCGCTGCATTTATGATGATTCCCGTCAGCCTTTCAAAAGTACTATCCTAATTCCTGTAAATTGTATTTAACACAACTAATAGGAAAAGAAACAGCTAAACAGAGATAGTTACTTCAATGGGGATCTGGCAGCGTGCCTTTGAGCAGTGTGACTGGTGTTAGGTGACCAGGGAGGAGCAATAAGTCTATGCTGCCACCCGGCAAGGCTCAGTTGGCTCCGTTCCCGTTATCTGCTCCCTGCACTTCATCCTTCTCATTTATTCCCAAGCCTCCCTATCTGGCCTGCATCCAGATATCTGCAGTGTGGTAATGCTCACACCTGTGTCTAGATGGTAAACAAACTGATCTATCTCATCCAGCTCCCTCTTCTCTTTCTCTCAGACAGAAATAGGGTGAAATGCACAGTGAAAAGCGGATCATTTTTAGACATGGCTCAAACCCAGGAGGCTTTTAAAGATTTCCTGAGTCTATAATTCTCCACTCGGTTTCTTAGTGGCTCCAGTATCATGTTATTGTCCACAAGAAAGCAAAAACTGAGTGCCAATACTGATCACCTTGAAGTCTCCTAATCGGAGCGCAGCAGTGAGTTTGTCACAAAATTGGGTGGGACAGGCCACAATGAAAGAGAATCATGCAAGAAAAGCCCATCAGCACACACATCCACATGCAGAATAAAAAAAAAACTTTTCCTCAGATGTTACTGCATGATACCCGGTTCATTCTCATGGGAGGTTTGTTTAAACTTTTATCACAAGTGCAGGTTGAAGAGATTTGTATTCTTTTCTCTCATGTTCACCATTGATCATGCTTTATCAATATCTGACAAGTATTAATGAACTGAACATCAGTGAACCCTTCAAAACTCAGAAATATGCATGTATGTTGAGACTATAATGGAAATGAACTGTTTCGCTGTTTACTAATTGGATCTTTAGGCAATTTACATTCCAACAAGATCAATTAGTTGCCGATTGTCAGGATGCCAATACGATAGTGGTAGCGCGTGATCGTTTCCTTCACCTGGAATTTATTTCAGGTGCTACTGAATAGTTTGCGACAGTCGACGCGTCATCGTCAAATTCAATCAATTGTGTAATTAGGGCACTTTATCAGGCTCCACTATGACAGTGAGAGAAAGGCTGGGGTCAAATATAGTGCGGTTACATTGAGGACTAATTATGTAAAATGAAAACAAAAATCATAACAGCACAGCCAGGAGGCTGAGAAATTAGGTAGTGATTTTAGTAAAGACATGAAGGTAAAGAAAGGAAATAATTAGATCGCTTTACAGTGATCCAGCATGTTTTTTTTTTTTTGTTTTTTTTTACTACATAAACAATTAAAAGTGTTGGGACTCACACACCTGTCAATGTTTCCCAGTGAAGAATTCATCAGATGGCATCGAGAAAAAATATCATCCGTGCAGAGTTAAAAGTTGTCCGATCACTGAGTCCAGCGCTGCTCGGGGAGCGGGAGGAGCGCGCGGTGCCATTGCGCACGGGCGAATGTGAGTATGGGGAAGCTCACACATGGATCACAAACCACACTCACTTTCTTCCTTCCCCTGCAAATCTCAGTGGCTCAGTGACAGCCGCCAACCGTTCAGCTTTTGACGCTTACAAGGGTTTGGGCGCGCGCAACGACGTTGGGCGTCAGGTGTTCCTATTTGCGCGTTCATTGAAACGAAACCAAAAAAGGCGGCGAGATTACAAA
>OMNM01028011.1:1320-15644 GCA_900302745.1 Parablennius parvicornis | reverse complement strand
TTTGTATTTTGATGCTACCAACTGGATTTATGCATCTTCTTCAGGGCTGCTCTTGTAAACTGAATTGATCTGAGTTTAATCAGATGCCATCTCTTATTTGGACCAATAGTTTTTGTCGCATGCCATCCAACTGTTTGGATAAGAAAAGCCAGGTTTAGGTTTCAAATCAACAGCCTTCAATTATATGTTCCTGCCCACTGCAGTGATCTCTGAAACCTCAGTAAATAAACAGCGTAGTTTATTCCACACTTCATATTTTATCCTTTCGCCAGTAGCCATGCGACCCCCCCCCCATCTTTTACTGCGTCCTCTGACTTTAGCCTCCATGTCGATGCCTCCAGTACGCTTAACCTCACATGCCAGGGTCAGCCGGAACAACCGGTGCAACAACACATTTACCGATCACTTTTGTGCTGCCATAAAAGTGTTGACATTTTTGAGTTTAGTCAGGTGTCTACAAGCATGAGTAATACGCTACCAGGCAGCACATCTGCGTCCTGGCTGAGGTCACGTCAGGCTGCACAAAATAACCATAAAGCAGAGACGTCCCGTTGCTCTGCCATCCATTTCTTGTCTCGGCGCTTCGGTTTCCACTGGGAGAAAAAGTATCTCCCATCCAGTCGGACAGCGTTTTTTTATGATCTGTGTATGGATCTCTTCTGCTCAGGTCGGCTTCGGCCTCCAGTTGAATAAAAGCGCCGTCCACATAGAGAACAATAGGAGTCTTATTTCATTTCCTAACATTGATTTTTATATTCACCCTACCGAGTGTATAAGTCAAAAGCATACACACTTTATCACGGTGAGAAGGGAAATTATTTTGCTGCCGAAGGATAACAGTGGAGTACCATCTGGAAACTGTGTGTGTGTGTGTGTGTGTGTAAGCAGTGCTTTAATCCCTGCAGTGTGCTCGAGTGTTATCACCGACTCGTAGTGCTCAGGCATTAGGCAGGAGGCTGGTTTTAAGTGCCAGATACAGGAAATGTATGTCACCACTAATTTTTTTTTTTTTTTACAGTCTGTGTTCAGTCCGTTTGTCATTTTATTGGGAATTAGACGTTATTTCTAATTCTGAGCTTTGAAATCGTGAGTGTGTCGTATACTATTCGACACACTCATATTTTTGCCCATGGGCAACCGAGGATATCTTGGTTTTTTTGTTTTTTTTTTTTATATGTATATATATATATATAATTGCATTGTTTGAACACAAATGCAGTGCTGTGCAAAAGTTTTAGGCAACTGTAGTATAATGCTGCTTATTCACTTGTAATAGCAGCAGTAAGTCTTCTCATTGGGGCCAGATTTATTTTACAGGAGGTGAAAACTGCTCAAACCATGCAGCCAAGTGTTTATTAGGAACTACCTTGAGATCTTGGAAGTGATGATGTGCCCTGAAGTGTTTGTAACCTTTTAAAAAGTTCTTTCGTTCGTTTCAAACTTTTACAGGATGTCTTTGAACAAACACGTTGCCATTCCTGGGATTTTCAAATTAATGGAAACAAATTACACAAGGTCACAACTTGCGACTCTCAGCCGGTCCCCCAACACTTTAGTGCTGTTTGTTTTGCATGGCCAGGAATTGAATATTTGCCCCGCCGCGGTTCCCTGCAGAATGTGGATTTTGATTAGCAATTCATGGCCTCCTTAAGGCAGTATAACAAACTAATCAATATCCGCCCCTCTGATGAGAAGTTGGGGTGGGGAAGGACCAAGTTGTTGGGATTAATTTACTAATACGAAATGGAAAATCGATGATGGGTTTTCTCACATAAATGAACACAAACATACACACACGCACATAGGCACACTTCATGGAGACGGACAGAGCAGCTGCATCTCCAGTGTGTTATGGTGGCCTGTTACATTACCGTGATGGATGACAATGAAGGAGATTCCATGGCTACATTAGATTTTCTAGATGCGTCTCCCGACTAGGCAGCAGCATCCGCAGCCTTTCGTTTAAACTCTTGAGCTCTGATGTAATTAGGCCGGCCTCATTACTTTGCTTGTTACCCCCTCCCACTTGTTTACCAGCCGGCACCGGGAAAAAAAAAACATCACCACATTTAGGTAAATGCACAAGTTTAGTCAAATTACAGCCCTTCCTGAATTACATAGAAGTTAACTTCCAGAGGCAGGCGTTTCCCCTGCGAGTCCGTTTTCCTTGAAATGTTGTCTCTGCATATTTGCTGACTCCTTCCTCTCTAATGGAGTATACCGTAACAAAATGTAATGCAAAATGACTCCCCGTAATGCACGGCAGCTCCAGACGTTACCTCTTCACAATCGGACCGGGCCAGTGTTGCATTGTGGGTGATGCAGACGCTGGTTTCTGATACTGTTGTGTTGAGTTAAATCCAGGTTTTCAAACTGTTGTATGAGTCAGACCGTGTTAACAAAGGAGACGACTCATCTGAAGGCGCCTCGAGACCCAGCAAACATCGTCTGCACTTCCTCCCTCATAAAATATTTGTCAAGGTGAATTACAGCAATGTTTATTGGAGGAGATCTAAAACGGAAAATAAACATAACTGCATTGTGATGGGAGTGGTTGAAGACTTTTACAGACTCATCTCACACTGAAGCACAACTCAATTATAACCCTTAATGTAATTTTTAAAATGTAAGCATTGTACATTGATGTCTTATGTAGTATTTATTCAACACTTATATTGAGAAGAAGAAAAAAAAAACAACTTTCTCCCAATTCACTCTTTAACTCTCTTTTAAATGGACTTCTTTATGTTCAATGTGTCGAGGACTCGTGCAGCTTGAGCTTCGAGCTTATGCATAAGTTTAGCATAATTAAGTCTCTTTCCATTTTCCGTCCGTGGATATAAAGAACGAACTCCGCTGAGTCGATGCCCCGAACGGCCCGAGTTGACACACTGAACACTCGCTGCTGCTAAAAGAAACCAAATCTCAGTGAAGACTATCTGACAATCCCAACTGTTGTGAACATGACTTCTCATGAAAACCAGATTTTATCCACACTTCAGTGAATTCTGTCTTTTACAGATAATTCCCCCGGTGCTATTTGTTTTGGGACTTTAAGACCACATCTTCTACTCTGCGATGTCCGTAACCTGCTGTTAATGTCAGATTTGATTTGGTTTTAACTGCCTTATGAGTAACTACATGTGGTTGTTATTTACACAATCCTCTCATGGAATCACTCTGACCTCACTGGATGAGGCCAAGCACACGAATCTCCCCTTGTTTCCATATTCTGAGAAAATGACTTGACGTTGCTATGTCGTAGGCAGGTTGTGGCACTTTTTCTGAACTTCAGAAGGGAAGTGAAATGTCAGCTTTAAGCTCTTGGACCACACAAAAAAAATTCTTGTGTTATAAAATCCATGAAGTTCTCATGCATATGAAAGTTGGTGGTGATGAGAGTTGGATGTTGTGCGGTCGCTCAAGGCTCGCGGCACCCACATGTGCTCTTCATGCTTCATCGCCCCTGATCTTCTGGCTGCCTCTCTTACACCTCCTTACAACATCAGCATGCTACAGTGGAGAGGAGAAACTGCTGATTTAGTCTGACTGGCCTCTTTAATTTGTGATGAGCGTGGGAGAGCGCGGAGCCTATGGGGCCGCCCGGGAGCCTTGTGGCCAGGTTGTGCTGCTCCTGCTGCCCTGCCGCCTCCAGCCAGCTGTAGATGCACCTGCCAAGTCAGCGCCAGCTACCAACTTAGTTTCCTCGTGCTCACCAATACTAAGAGTGGCGGCATGTGCAAGCGGAGAATTGACCTCTTCTCATAGGTCCGTAGAGAGGAATATGAAAACATCGCCAATCTCAATAGAATCCTAATGTTCATTATTGTGGAGCATCACGCCTCGCCATCCGAAGGTCACATGACAAACCCTGCAAACATAGTCCCAGTGCAAAGAAGCCCTGACGGTCATAAATCTTTGTGGCGTCGTCCTACACAGTGAGGACAATGATTGTGTGAGCATAGCAGAGAGGTCGGGGACATCTTGAGGAGTCAAGTGTACAAACCACAAAAAAGCTTGATCAGTTCAGCCATGTTGACGGAAGGAACACGTGCGTTTTAACTACTTGTGCGAAGGTACATGCGAATATTTGTGCATGAGCACTGCTGCCTCGTGACAAATGTGTGTAGTTGTAATGTGTAATTCAATTCTATTTATAGAAATCGTGCCTGTGTCTGTTGGCCTGCGACTGTTTCTGAAACCCCAATGGTGGTCATATTATTACCGTATATTTCCCAATAGAAGAGCACACCCTTTTACAAAGATGTGGAGCATGCGAAGAAAGAACAAACTTCACTAATTGATAAAATATTATACATCCCTGAGGCTTCCACTCGCAGCTCTGTTGGGATCTATACAGTAAATGTAGTTATAAGAATAAATTATAAATTGATGAAGTTATTTACTTTACTTGGTCTTGTTCCCACATTAACCGTGTTCTTAAATGATCGGACTGGTCTTCTTGTGTGAAAACAAATTCCAAAGTTGGTCCAGAGCTATTGGGAGCTCTGAGGAGTCAGAACACAGGCAGAAATGGAAGATGAGGACTTTGTCTCAACCTATTTGGTAGCAATCTATTGGTTGTATGCACATTCCCTGCACGCATAACAATTAAGCAGCATCGTCAGCGAGTGCAGCACAGACATATGGCGAAGCCAATAAAGAGAGAAAAAGGAAGGCGCAGTGGACAGGCCGTTTCCTTTAAATATAATTGTTTCCAGCTTGTTGGGCCGGTGGCCTGATGTTCACTGCTTGTTATCTGTGCAAGGTTAGTCAAAAAAAATATTGTCGCACACACTGTGAAGAGATTCCTGGCGTCTACTGAGCACCGCTTGATTTCACATCACACTTCAAAGAAACCGAAGCTTTTTTTGGACTCATTGATAAAAAGTGATCCGCGATTGCGATGCCAGAGTTGGTCAGCTGTAATAGCAAAATAGAGCGTTTTCCCTCAGCGAGGCCAGAGGCATCACAGTGCTGCCTGGAGGCCAGCGAGAGCGAATGCTGTTGCCAGGCAACAGTTTAAAGATGTAGTGGGGTCCTCCATGTCTGCCCACACCCCCTGCCTGTCCTCCGTCATCTTCACGTCAGGATTAGGTCCGCACCTTGTCCGGCCTTGAATTATTGATTAGATTTTCCTCGACCATCAACGTTTTACTGTGCAGCTCCTCCATTAAACGTCTGACAGCCGCTACCACAGATCAGCAGCCTCTGGCATCTCAAGATAAAAATGTTTGCAGTAGTACTGAAGAAGTACAGAAGAAATTACTTTCTCTTCATTTTAGCCCTAAAATTCTTGAAATTTCCAATCCTTTCACTAAAATAGTAGCTCTGGAGTACAAACAAACTTGAGCATTTCTGCTCTTGGTCTTGTCTTTCCTAATTACAGCATGAAATTTAATTTCCACGAGGCAACAGAGATTCTTCCTGTTCATTACTTACTTTTGAAGTTCCCTTTCCTTTTTTGTTTCCCCCATTTTTTTTCCCCCTTCCCCAGGGAGCGTTTCTTCACTCTTGTGGGTTTGGTTGTTGTTGTTGATGTGGGGTGCCTGTCTGTGATGGAGCTTTATTTATTTCCTGAATGTCTAATCTGCCAAGTTCATGCCTTTGGCTACCCACTGAGAAGGGGTTCCTTGTTCTACGTCTGCCTGGCGAAACCCAGCGACTGCTGCCGTCCCCGGCCTCTTGTGCACATTAACATACAGCTGTCCCACAGGATGTAGTGAGACAGACACCCATGAGCTTCAGAGGGAAGCTGGGCACTCTCTCCACCCTCTCTTCTCCCAGATTCAGCTCGCAGCCAGCAGCCGCAGCAGATGGGCTGTGGAGATTAAACCACCAGGCACATGGCGGCTATTGTGGACTCCCCATTGTGAAATTTAAAGGTCATCTTTAGGGTCAAGGCTCAATTGCTGGGATGAGCTCCGCCTCCTGTAAATGAACTGTGGTGGTGAAGTTTTTGCTAATGATGGCTTTTTGGCTTGTCAGGAATATTGATCCGTGGAGTGGATGCTAACGGGAAGCAGGACGCCAGAGCACCGGGTTAAATATGTTCACAAGTTACATTTTACGCTTATTTTGTAACCCTACCGCATCATGTGAGATTTTCACTTATATTTAATAATCTGTAAATGTAATGTGTCCTCAGTACAGGAAACCTTTGAACTTTACATGTAAGCGTTTTAGAAGGAGAAAACTTTTTTTTAAACGTATCACAAATACACTATCAAGAATGTTAAGGGCCGCAACAATTGAAAGAGGGACCTTTTGCAGTACAACAACAACAACAAAAATCTTTATTTTGAGTTGAAATGTCTGCTTTGTATTTACCTTGAGGCCACATCAAGCTGCACTCGGGCCAAATAAGGAGAGGAAGACAGGCACTCCTTAGGAGCTACTTTTAAGCAGATGGTTGACTTGGCTGACATTTGGGATCTTGAATTTCAGATTGAATTTGACTGAAAGGTCATGAAACATGGCAGCAAAAATAGGAAGTGGCTGAAAGTAATGATGCCCCTTGACTTGAAACATCCACTGCAGAAGCTGCTCGGTGCAGCTTGAGGGTTCCTGAACATTCAGTGGGAATTGACAAATACCGTCTGAGTCTTTATGTAGTTACATAAAACATACATTTTAATCCGTTCCAGTTTTGAGGGCTGTGTACAGCAGCTTGTGGAGTCCCAGCTCTTTTCAGCCGAGTTCTCATCACTTCAGTTTTCTCAGTGTTTACTGTGCGGTATTGACCCCCATCGTTCTGCGCCGCTATTTTTGAAATAAGGGCCAACATCCCACGAAAAGGAGACGTTGTGGGTTCTTTGCTGAAAACATCGAAGCCACCCAAGCTATTTGCGCTGTGAGAGTATGACAGTTTGTGCGGACAGGAGTCTATTTTAGGGAAGTTGTTCCACCCTCACTTCCACATTTTCACCCTTGTGCACATTTCATTGACTGGGCACTTGGCTGAGTTGGCGCTTTGTTGGGGGGGGAAGCAGGAAGAGAAGTGGCACCCTGACATGTCAAGTGGCTTCTAATGAAAAAAAAAAAAAAAAGAAGAAAAGCAGCACAACCATCCTCCCAACATAAATAGTAGATGGTTTGATAGGAATAGCGGTGACAGCTCCTAAATTTGTGGAGTTTATTCCCTTCAAAGAGACAAAAGCCCTCAGATAGTGTCACTAAAACATATTTTATGTGATATTATTACTCTCAGCTGTTGCGAAGTCATCCCGGTGATCGATTGGAGTCTTTTTAACAATCCCAGTGTGATTTGCTAAATTGAAAAGGCCATTATTTCAAACTTTAAAAGTTTGAGTGTTCCCGCTTACCAGCCAGCCCCGGGAGTGCTCGAACCGTTTTAAACAGGGAAGCATGTTTACTTTTCTCCTGCCATCTGCTGCTCTGTTGCCTGCAGTAGCTCCACAGATGCCAGTTAGCTTGCCCTCAGGCTGCGTGTCGTTTCAAGGTAGACAGCTCGTCAAGATGAATGACGCTTTTCTGAAGATGGAAGTGGAACAATTGACAGCTTCAGCCAATAATGTTGCGTTTCCCCGAAAGGTTAAAATTTGCGTGTAAAATGGTATTTCAATTTGACCTCTGTGATAGACGGGCGGCTCACGCAAACCTCTGCAATCTTTAAAGAGTTTCCCTTTGGGATAAATAAAGCATTTAAGTTCTATTCTTTCTTAAAATGAAAATATCCACCGGGTGTTTAGTTCAGGCAGTCATCATGTGAAAAAATAGCTATATTTTAAATACTGATATTGAGTCATCAGCAATGGTAAAACAAACCTATATGCTGAGCCTGTGTGAGGAAAAAATATATTTTTCCCCAGCCTGTCCATTCTTACAAAATACATAGCTGCGGAAGCCACGAGAAAAGTTGTGGTTGAAAATCATCTCATATTTAGAATAAATTACATTTGAGTTGGAAGCTCACTCTGCCTGTTTTTGGTGTATCAATAATAAACCCACGCCCAGAACTTGGTGCAGAAGAACACGACTGTGCGTTATATTTTCCTCTTGCGGGGCTCTTCGGGGGTTTTGTCGAGAATTCATTATGCATTGGCATTAAAGAGCATATGAACAAATAAAGCAACAGATGTACACACACACACACACACGCGCTCCCGATGCGTCTTTTCCAAATGTTATTATATACTGTACTTTCTGTGTCCTTTCTCTGCAGGATAGGAAATAAAACAGTTCAGTTGTTTGTGTAGTTCCAGTGTGTAGGAGGACTCTCTGAGTATGTGTCATAAGCTGTACAAGTCCGAGGCAGCGGGAGGAGGAAGAGACTGCAGCAAAAAGTCTGAGCTGAATCACTGAGATCTAAACGCTGCTTCCACTTTCTGCCCTTTCTTTCTCCTCGGGGTTAAGCCAGAAGCAGAGAGACCTCGCTGAACTGTGGCCCTCAACCGACCTAGGTCTCGTTGAAGGGGCAATTAAAACATGAGGTTATGGTCTCACTTTTTCTTGGTTTGTCCCACGCAAAGGTTGCAAATAAATGACTTTGTTCGTAACTTCTCTCCAGTCGGGCGGCTTCTCGCTCTTCTGTCACCATCTCGGTATTCAGCAGCGTCAACCACAGCAGTTATTGCTGGATCTAATTAGTATGTGTACAACACGTCTTTCATCTGAATGAGAGGGAATATGTTTCAGGAAATCCCCCCCCCACAAAACAAACTAACCATACATACGTCATTAAGTGTGACATCTATCTTCTATGGTATTATATCAACTCGGTGTGGTGAGGCAGATCAAACCAGTTGTGGGAGAAGGCAGGGAACCCCGTAAACAACTCGTTCATCCATCCAAGGGAAGTCGTAGAGAATACAGGCAGTCACAGATGATCAATTACATATAGGCGGTTTAGAGTGACTAGTTTGCCTCAAATTGATGCCTTTGGACTGTGGGAAGAAACGACATGAGCACAGGGAAAACCTACAAGAATGGCAGCTAAGCCCTACCTGGGCTTGAAAATGGGACTTTCTTACTATTGGCCAAGACTGCTAATCAGTAGACCACCGTGACCACCAGCATTACATCATTACCACTAAATGATGATCACAGCCATTCAGATATTCTTCTTTGTTCATTGTTCAAAATTTTTTTTTCTGGATTTAGAGAAAAAAAAAAAAAAATCATTCTGTGGTTGATTTTAGGTTTTTTTTTGTGTCATTTTCTGTGTGTGTGTGTGTGTGTGAGACAAACAAGCTTGCAGGCCACCCAAGGTTCACTGCTCTTTTGCCCTTCCTGAAATGAAACATTTATGACCCTTGACCTTTACCATCCCGTGTAGCATTTTAAATCACCGGAGACGCATTTCTCTCTGAATCGCCGTCTTCCATCTCGCCTCACTTTCTATCAGTACGAATCACCTCCCTCTGCACGGCGTGTTTTCTTCAGATTGTGTTGAAAGCAGAAAGGTCTTCTCTCTTTTTCTCATAATGAGGAAGAATATCGAAGCTTTCCTCTCCTGTTGACTTGCATTGCCTCCGTCCAACTGCTCGATTCTCACTTCTCGTAGCACAGCAAATGAAACGTGGTAATTACGGCTCATGTTTCATCACATTAGAATTCCTTTTAAGTGTTTTATTAAAAGATTGGCCCATTAGTTATGTGCAATGCACTACAGTTGCACAGGTATTTGTTAATAGGAGGATAAACTACAATTTCATTGTTGACAGAACCAGGATAATTAGTAATCATCCCATGAATGAACCTGATCATCTATTTTTGATTTGAAATAATAATTTTTATTCAACAGTAACATTTGCCACATATTTTTCTTTAAGTAACGATTTGGGAAAATTGGGTTTACATTTTTTTAAGACCCTCTATTAAAGTAGTAGAGAAATGGAGTGTGGTTCTGGTAAATTCACATTTCGTGTTAAACCACATACAAAAGTGCAACACATGTCCTTTTGGGGTTTTTTTCTGCGTTATACCCATGTGTAAAATCTTATCTATGTCCACTCTGGAGCCCACAAGCAAGTTGCATTGCCGTTCGGTTGCATCACTCATCATTACCAGCAAGTGTTTGAATCTGAACATGTCTAAACTTTCATGTGCTGCCTTTTTGATCTCTCTTTGAAAAACACAGCCATTATTTGAATCTCACTTTGTGCCATCAGACGTAACCGTTTTGGTAGCAGTCGAGTCGGTCTCCAAAGAGGTCGCTATCAGCCGCTCTGCCGGTGGGCAATCCGAGATGGCAATAATCCCAAACAGACAATTTAGACGAGAGCCTTGTGCGTTCACAGCGTGGGTAGTGGACACATCTAAAGAAGATCAAATGTGTCCTTCACTTTGTGAAAATGTTATTGTGAATCAACATGGGAGATGGTACTTTTGCTCTCATTAAATGTTTTTCCCTTCCAATTTTTTTTTTTTTTTTTTCATATTTTGGAGGGGGCTGTCCATTTGTGCCACTTCTCTTCTGAGCTTGACTGTCTGAACTCAAACTGATGGAGCAGGAGACTAAGTGGTGTGAGTTCGGCTTCTGGTTGAACTAACTTGGAAGGTGTTCCACCTGCAAGCCTTCCAGATTACCTCATCAGTCAGACTCACCTGCCAGGAGGATTCGCCTGAGCCTGGACCCTCAGCAACGGATGAGGCAACCGCTCCAGTCCCTCATCCTCTGGACAAAATTGCTTTCCAGGCTTTGCCTGATAATCCTCCTCCTGCCTTCCTCTTTCTTGAACGTCATCCGTCTACAGGTTGTTAAACTTCCACACCATTTATCTTGCCATTGCAGGAGGACTCCTCTGTTCTTTCTGTTCCCGGATCCAATACTGAAAGAACAAAACAAAACATGGTACAGTTCGCTCTGTAATGATCTTTGCGCTCGTCCAATCGCAGCAGCACTCATTGACTTTTCAAGGAAACTTATTCAGCAACATTACTAAGGCGATGACGCCGTCCCCCCCCAGAAGTTTCTCTGCTTCCGCAGTGTCTTCCAGCGGAAGTTCAAGTATTATTAGTAGTGCCATTGGCGTATAACTTTGAACTATTTTTGAACGCGGAGCTCCTCTCCCATCGTAACAGTGTAAAAGCTGCGTTTTTGACTTTGTACCGTTGGATCACTTCAAACGCATGGATTTCATAACCGGGTGAATAAAAAGTGCTCGACCCAGTGCTTTTTATTGTCAGTGACATTAATTTACTTGTTGGAACTTGACAATATGGATTAAAATGCAGTCTATAGCACAGCGTGGGATTTTAGGACTACAAATGAGAAATTGTCAAGTGGAAAGCAGCATGTGGATCCCAGGCTGTATAAAATCTGCTCCATATGGTTGCTCCCATGTTGTAGCTCATTCCGAACTGGTTTATTGCAGGTGTGTGTCAAATGATGGGGAAACGTTGGCATGGGGACGACACTAAATACAAAATAAAAGGGGAATGGAGAGTGAATACATGTTGTCCTGAGTGGGACATAAATGTTTGCACCAAATTCCACATCCAATCACTCCTCTGGATGTTTTTCTCAAAACTCACAATATGATACTCATTGCTTTGTGAAATTGATTTGATCGCCCTCTGATTTCTTTCATATCGTTGCAACAGCTGTGGGCCAGCAGTATTATCTTTGCCTGTCCACCCGTTTCATGCTCGTTTGAGCCGGTTTCTCCAGAATGCCCTCATGGATTTGGCACACGCTCAACCTCACGAAGGCTTCGAAGGTTTTGGTGGTCAAAGGTTGCTTTTATTGGATGCAGTAGCTCAGAAAGATTTACATGTAATACAAGTCTTGACCGTCCATTTCAGTTTTTATCCTTGACCTCGTGGTCAGCTGGGGTCATATTTCCAGCATTATATGATTCAGGTTTCTTCATCTGACAGTCTTGAGAGGTTCTCCTACTTTTGTTTTTTTTTTCCATAGGAAAACTTTTAAATTGTGGGTGGCGGGCGTCACTCTTTGTGATAGATGGAGGATTACAGCCCGGAGATGGTTTACAAGGCATGTCGGACTGGGACGCGGCCCTGAGGCCGGTTCAGGACTCACGAGATAGACTATCTCCAGTTTGGTCCAGGGAGTAACTTGGGGTCCCCCATTGAACAGCTGTCTGGGTTTCCTCGCCCTCCATACCACTACCACGACTCCATACAGGCTAAGCCGGAAGGAACATGAAAGGAAGTTGTCTTTTCAATCTGTACGCACTTGGATTAAATTAATCTTGCGCACCGATAAAAGGCAAAACGGTGAAAGATCAAAACAATTGGTTTCATTGTCATAGAAAAAGATCAAATCTCGCTTGAGGGGTTTTTTTTTGTTTTTTTTAACACCAAACTGCTTAGTGGGAAAGCCGATGGATGAAATGGTAAGATGCTGTTGAAGATGAGATCGGAATGAGCTAATGGAAGAATGATTCAGTGGTGAGTTGAGGTGTTGAGGTCAAGCTGGTGGAGCGTTTCTCAGCACTTTCTCAAGCATTTTTAGGGACGTACAGATGACAGATGCCACCTGGCAGGAACAAATTGGCACACTCCGCATAATCTGGGAAGTAGAGTGGTAATTCTGGATGATTAAAGAGGTTTATTCATTTCTGTGTAAATGTTGGTGCCAGCCAAGTTTTCACCTGGCTCATCCTGCACATTTTCATAACCCTCTTTCATTTCTGAATGAGATACGACTGCTCAGGCTGCATCCAAATGCAAAACCAGATCGTCGTCTCATTGAAATGAGATTAGAATCAGAAGAAAAGCTCTTTACCAGTTTGTTGTACACTGTGCCATTCCAGGGTGTATGGATGTGTCCTCTTCTGGGGGTACTTACGGTAAACTGCTAGAAAGTTTAATGAACAGAAAAGTTTTTTGACTCTCCCTTTGCACGGCCCAAAAGCTGCTTCTAAACTTCTGACTAAATATTCCGAATGTTCAAAGCTTTTTTTTTTATGGATTATACGCCTTCTGGCATTGTATATACAATCCAAACTGCATGTAATGTACGCCTGTACGTTGTCAGAGATGCTTCTGTATTTCCCAGTACGTTTTCCTTCATTACAAGCAGCATACAATAACAAGAAGAAGGTGTCATAGAGGTTACATGTACAGACTTGTGCAACGATTGATTTGGTTCCAGCAGGCTACTGGCACATTGACGATGGCCTCAAGGTTTGGGCAGGATGCTCAGGAATGGACAGCGTAATGGCCGCGACCGTCATTTAACCGTAAAGCGAAACTAATTCAGTCATCGATTACTTGGACTTCATTACCTTTGTCACTACAAAATCAACACTTGGAGAAAGCCAATGAAGTTGTGTCTATCTTTACCTTACCTCAGTATTTTTTTTTTGGTTTGTTTTGTTTTAATACCCTCGGAAGGACTACGAGGACACTGGGAACCAAGATAACATCCAGGTGTCCTTGTGTTCCCAGTAGGGAACACAAGGACAAAACTACAGCTGGGAACAAAACTACAGCTGGGAACAGCTGTAGTTTTCCAGGATGCACATCGTGCTCCTCTCCTGAGATTGTGTGGGTAATTGCTAAAGAAGTAAACGAGCGTATTCCATCACAGCCCGAAGCCATTCCATAGTTTTTTTTGAACATCAGTAGGACCGTCGCAACTCTTCTTTTGATAGGAAAGTCTATGCTTTTCTGTGTGTTTTTGTTTTTGAATGCACTTACTGATAGATTTTCCGTTTGAGGAGTAAAACTGTGGATTTAGAAGCTAATTAGAGCTCAGCTTGAATGTCTTGTATTGATGCTCATTGAAAATTATGCTTCCGATTTCCAGAGCACCACTGACGTATAATCAAGCGGCACCACAATGGCTTCCTTTTCTTGTGATCAAATGTGAACTTTACCACCATTGAGAGAAAACGTCCTATTTAGATTCACTATCTGTGTTTTATTTAATGCTGCCATTTGCTTTTGTTGTTTTTTTTTAAACATTAAGTAGGTGAATGTTCGCCTGCGAGGGGTAACGACGCAAGACTCTGGCGCTTTCTCTCTTTTGTGTTAACAATGCCAGACATGTTCCTCCCTCCCATTGTGAAAGCCACTGCCCATCATTTCCCGAAAGCCTCTCCACTTGTATACGTTTTTAAATTGTTGCATCTGCGTGTGACTCCGGTTTCTAAATAATTACCAATAATTGCAAATGCTGACCTCTGTCCTCCATTTATTCTCAATGAACCCCATTGGTGTCACAAGGGAGATACCTCTGCCTCTTCCCTTAATTTCTTTTTTTGACCCGGCCCTTTCAAAGCTGAGCGTTTCAGTCGCGTGGGTGGCTGTAGGATATGTTAATTCAACACCATGCAGATGATGCCATTATTGTCCGTTGCAGAATGCCATGATCCATGGTTTCCTTATTC
>OMNM01027930.1:3827-18505 GCA_900302745.1 Parablennius parvicornis | reverse complement strand
TCAAAATACTCATCCATAAAACGTGTGAAAGTCATTAAAAAGAAATCACTCTGCACCCGAGTTCTGCTCTCATTTTGCAACTACTGAAAAATTTAAAAAGGAAAAAAAACACATAATAGGATATTTTGAAAATCCACAACACTTCTTATTCCCCTTCGGTCCGTCTCTCGATTGACTGTCAGGCATTCCGGACAACAACATGTTTCCTGTTTTCAAGTGAAAAGGAACATTTTTGTAGCATTTTGGGGGTCCGTTTTATGACAACTGTGCTCGTTTTATGACGACTGTGCTCAGTCAAAACGCAACTTTTTGAAAGGATTCCAACTGTCTATATGGAAATGGTGAGAAAAGAAATGAATTCTGCGCATGCACACTATGGTTTAAACAATATTTACCTCTGATAGAGTCATTCATAAAATACTCAATGCGGTGTGGGCTGTTCAGTCTTGGATTTGACAGCTCCTCTAATATAAATTAGCTTACATTTACTACACCTTGTGGAGACAGATTTATTTATTTGTATTCCTTTTATTTTTTACAAGCAACAGATACTAAGTGGACCAAAAATGCTTAGATTGTGTGTCTGTTATCATGTAAGTAGGAGGAATATTCAATTAGTGTTGAATAGTGTCATATTTTGTCGAGCAATGCATATAGAGCACGTTAAGCAGTTCATGTCAGAGTGATCTATTTGCCATTCGTTCCCCTCCTGTTTACAAAAGTAGAAATCTATTCTATTTGTGTGATTGGTCGGAAGAGTGGGGAGTCAAATCATATCCTGTGTAGGCTCTAACAATGCATACTGTTCTACTGTGCATACTGAGTGGTTACATTTAATGACAATAAAACCATCCCCCATTAGTGGCTCTACACGTAACAAATTTTCTTTTCTGCATTTAGGCTGTTACCGTTTTTGAAATAAGCCCGAAACTCCTCAATCCGATGCATTTTCTCTTGAAATGTTATCATATAATTTTCCAAAATATTACAAGCTGAATGAGTGAGATGGGAACAGGAAGGACACAGTTCATTCACAGACATGGGATGAATATGATTGAAGTCATTTTTTATCTACATCAACTAATTGAATCACCTCCTCTCACCCACAATGGCAAGTAGTTGTTTCTTTTGTTTGTTTTTTTTTTTTTTTTAATTTGGTAAGGTGAAAAACTAGTCTTAAATTCCATATTTCCATATCTGATCTGTGGAGAGCAGAGTCCAGGACCAGACTGCCACCAGCACTGGTGGACAGTTGTGGAGCACAGCTGGTGAAATGCCAGGATCTGGCATCTGGAAGGATTCTACGGAGCCCCTAAAGGGACATCGGAAGAAAAAATTTCAAATATTTCTTTCTCGTGTGCGCGCAAAAGTTTCACGTGCGCACATAAAATTATCTGGTGAAACTTTTGCGAAACTGTTACAGACAGTTACAGCTCACAGATTGGTAACAGACCATTTACCAGAACCCGTGAGGTAGCATGGAAGCAGAGATGGATATGTGTACTTTACTGAAAAGTCGAAATATAAATAAAGGCAGCACGGCTTCGTAGGATTCAGAGCAAGCGTTCTTTCAATTTGTATTCAGGACATTTCTCTGTCAAATCAAGAGAAAGCGATTATATTTATATTATTATTTAAGCGGGTTAATTATTTTTTGAATAAAAAGAGAATTAATATACATAGTGTTTCTCTTCTGGGAGTTAAAGTCTCAGTGATGAACTTAAATATAGTTAACTTTCAAATAAACTGTAAACTACAAAATAATTAAGGGTTACAGTTCAGAATAATGTTGAGGGAAAAGGGGACATAATTAATAATCTGTTCTTTCATTTTTGGTGCTATTGTTTTGGGATTTTGTTTGTAAATTGCACATATCCTGTAAAAGAAAGTTAAATAAAATTGGAAAAAAAAAACCTCATTCTGTATAATTCCACATCTTTAAGGTTTTGGAGCGATTTCTCGTCCACTCCAGGACCTTGAATTACTTCTTGTATAGCCACTCCTTAGTTTCCCTGGCTGTGTGTGTTTTGGATCATTGTTATGCTGAAGGAAAGAGGTTGTTCAGATTCAGGTGTTCTCGTGTGGTTCTGGGCTGATCCCTCACCTCTTTCGTGATGATTGATACATCGGAATGCATCGATACCGGGTACGAAACTGCACGGAGTATTCGTGTGAGTGTCCGGTGAGTACTCCATGACGTAGTGCATCAGCAACATCAAGAGAGCATGAGCGACGTCCCAAGTTTGGAGATTCTTTATTAATAATGACAACGAAACCCTAAGACAGACTGTAAATTATGTTCTGCCAAAATATCAAGAAGAGGTGAAAAATTGTTCGTATAACATCAGCAACTTCGTAACCAGTGATATTTGAACTATTAGAACAATGTCGCTCATTAGTTTAGCCGCTCAGTCAATCCAGTAGCGCGGAGCCGTGCTACATGCTACATGCTAAAGAGATTCTGGGGTCGCACACCATGCTAAACATAATTAAAGCATGACTGATACAGTCATTGACGGCGAGTTGGAGCGTATGGCGGCAACAGAGCTAGCTCAGTCTGTACGGCAGTGTTCTGAAGATAGACGCCACACACTTCCCTATACGTACTGTAGATGCAGCCATAAACTTTAGCCTTCAAGGCTGTTGGAGGTGAGCGTGGTGACATCACAGGCGGTGAGAAGGTGGTTTACGACAGATTGCACATTGTGTGCCTATTGACTATGAATTTGGCTTCATGATATTTAAGAAGTATTCGTGTCGGTACTCTGTATCGCTAAAGGTTTGTGTTCGTACCTTTACTCTCCTTTTTTAAAAAAAAAAAAAAAGTAGTATTGGTGCATTCGTACTTTACAACTAATCAAATGAGAAATAATCTACCAAAGTGACCTATAATCACAGCGCAACATGACTCTACCTCTAGCTGAATAAATATTATGTCTAATCAAAAATACTTCAGTGTGCAAAACGGTTTATTTTCCACAATTACTCTTGAAAACTGACAGATCCTCTGTTATGTGTTGTGAATGAGCGCACGTGTTGATTTGCTTCATAGCAGGTCCACAGGCGGCCCATCTGTAGCTGCGGTGCACACCGTGCACTTTACGTGCAGGTGTGATGATGATGATGATGATGATGATGATGATGAAGTTGTATGAAGCTAATGAAGTCCTGTGCATGTGTGAATGCATACGCGAGGCCCGAGTGTGTGCGCAGTGCCTCAATTAGCCGAGGTAATGGTCTGAATAATGGTGTTGCTTTTCTTGCCATCTGGCCCTATGGATGCTCACTCTGCTCTGTTGTTTCTGAAGTACGCAAGGGAGCACTGCCACTATCTATCTTTTGCTGCGTATGCGGGTGTGTGTGTGTGTGTGTGTTTGTTTACGTCTGTGTCTGGTAAATGAGTGCTCTGCCTTTGTTTCTTTGCACACTCTGATTCGGAGCCATGTTTTATCATGTACTGACTTCACTGGTGCTGTAGTTTGTTTTTATGTTTCAAACCCTTCTTTTTGAAGCTCCTCCTCTATGTAAAAAAGCTTTTTCATCATTGTTTTGCCATCTGTTGCGATGAGCCTTAAACTGATTGTAATGTTTGAATTTTCTTCGAAATGATCTGGACCATGAATTTTAACGCTGCTGGACCAGAGACTGTTCAGTGCAGACATAATTTGACACCTCAGTTGACTCTACTGGGTTTTGAACGTAGAGTAGGAATTATCTGACAGTAATACGTATAGTATTTAGTGATAGTGAGACTGACCACAAGGTCAATGTAGTTCAAACCTGCGTGATGAGCCAACAGGACTCCACTAAATTCCCTCTTTGTACTTTACAGGCTCACCAAGTTGTGTTTTTTATTTGTTTTCATAAAAATAATTTAATACAATCATGGGTTTTTGTTGTTTTTTTTTTTTTCTGGAGTCAGTAGGAGACTTGAAGGTCTCTGTAATCTTTTAACACCAGCAGTGGAGAATGTTATTGTAATACTCAGCTTTGTAAGCCAGTTTTTAAATCAAATATGATTCTGTAAAATCAGGATGATTCCCACCTCCGAGAAACTGGCCGTTGTGAAAATCACCTTTGTGAAGTACGATAATAAATCCAGCTACACTCTAAGGAAAGGTGCCTATATTGTAATAATATCCTCACCCATTAAAATAAACAAATACATTTCATTTCCAATCTCCACCAGTCCACTCTGCTCTTTGTGTGTTTACCCCATCAGTTGGAGATACAACTTTTCTCCGCCCTCCACCCCTGTGTGCTGCACATTTAGACCATCAAGCTCCGTTGCTGAAAAGCTCATTCTCAAGTCTATTTATGGAGGTGCCGTACGTGTGGGCTGCAGCATAAAAAGAATCGGTTTTGATGAAATCATTCCTCTGCTTGTTAAATGACCACAGATCATATTCCAGTAGAGCTATAATTGGCAGACAGCGAGTGTCAATCAACATTTTTCAGTCTAACGAGCTTGAGAAACACAATATAAGAGGGTGTGTGATTGTCAAAACTTTGACAATGAATGACTGAAAAAGAACGTGGCGTACATCAGTGGTTCAACTACACCGTAGCATTTGTTTTAAACTGCCCTCCTACTAAAGCCGATACGCACCACAGGTACAACTTTTTGTAGTACTTTATTCCTCCAGTATAAAGACATTTTGAAGTGAAAGTGTTAAACATTCTCAGTGTATTGAGTCTCCATTTACACGACGGTAGAGCCACCGAAAATGCAAGTCTTTGAAAATATTTCCTAAGGTGGAAATTTTTGAGGACCCTCTCACTGTCATAATAAACAGTTCTTCCGCATATTCTTGAGTAGATAGACAATAAAAACAACGATGGCGGCCTCCAGCTGTATCTAGTTGACTTTGCTAGTGCTATATGATGGCTAATATTTTGGGATGGGATATTTGAGGTCTGAAAATTAGGAGATTCAGTTAGATAATTTTATTGTATTGGAAAACCATCAGAAAATGAAGTTGGCATCATATGGCCCCTTTAAATCACTTTTCCTATTTAGTCAGAAAAGCAAACGTGGACACGGGAGTACATGTCAGTTTGTCAATTTTCATTCCAGGATATTATATTAGCTCCGCCTCATGATTTTATCAGTGTACTTTTTTTTCATTCTGAAATGCTGCTACTGTACATACACACTACGGCCATAGCAAATAATACTTCTTTACAGCCGCAAGTAGATGGACAATAATGTTTGCCTCGAGAGTGGCGTGACTCCCGGTCCATATTCTCCTTTGATTCGGTATTCTTAAATTCATTTAACCTATATTTAACCAGGTGAGTCCCATTCTGATTCCAGGATCTGTTTCTTCCAGGGAGTCCTAGCCAAGACCACAGCAGCACCAAGTTTCATGTATATGTAACAAACAAAAAAAAACAACAACACACATATACATTATAAATATAGAGCAATGACTTTACAAGTATAATCATCAAATCTGACTCCAAAAGATCAGACTAAAAGCTGGTGTTGCTGTAACTAACTTCAATTGTAGTAAAAATACATATCTACAAGTCACAGGGAGGGTCAACCTGCACATGCACACTGCATGATGTTTTGTTTAAAAAAGACCAAAAAAAAAAGCTGCTTGTGTGGACGGCCGACGGCCGCGGGTGTCTGCCTCAGTCCGTCAGTCAAGCTTTCACATGACAGCAGTGATTGGCAGCCTGGTGTCACTCACTCCACGGTTTACAAGCCTTAAGCACATTACTGAATTAGAATGGCGAGAGTTTTAATAAGACCCACCACCAAGCTGGTCGACTTGGTTTTCAATACGGCCGCAAGGACCTGCCACGGACGAGACACTAATGGAGACACTCGACAAGTCAGGAAACGAACGCTCTAAAATTAGGATTGAACAGGGCCAAAATGTATAGTGCAAGGGGATTAATGAAGTTTCTATTCTCTTCAAAACATCAAAAAGCTTTGAGACTTTCTAATCAGTTTTTCCAAACTCATATTTACTTTTGCTCTTTGGACTTCTACACGCTGTTTGTCTTCTTCATCAAACAAAGATTGGGTTTCTGAGCCTCAGAGAGGAAAGTTTGAGTCGTCCATGTGGGACAAGTCCCCTTCTTCTGGGAAAAATCCAAATCCCGCAGTGGGTTCCATTCCCAAGTAATTAGACCTGCCTTGCAGATTGCCTTCTGTTTTTCTAACCTCTCGGCTTCCATTGTTCATTTTTCACATTGTGAGTGTGATTCTGTACCACTCCGGTTTCCTCTGATAATAAGTCAATCTGTATATTTTCAGGTCAGTTTGATGGGAGGCCAAATTGGTGCTGGCACAGTGTTATGGGCACCAGTGAGGATCTGATGAGTTGAAGAAGTTGATTATCTGTTCTATTAAAAAATATATTTTATGAAAGTTGAACCAGAAAGAATTCTGACTAAGTCGTTTTATACTTTTTCTGATTTTTTTTTTTTTTTTTTTAACAAAGCCTGAACCACTATAGCTACAGTGTAGATCTTGATGGGACTATTTTTTTTTTTTTTTTTTTTTTCTTGAGTGGAAACCAACATTTTTAGATGAAAATGTTTTCTGAGTTTGTGCAAAACACTCTGAAACACAAATGAACCTTTAAGAGTATTAATGTAGAAATGTGTATGAATATCCAAGAGAGCAGACCTGCTCTGTGGAACTATATCACTTAAGGAGGCACAACGAGACTCACAAAAATGCATAATACCTTTATAGGTTTAGTTCGATCTGTTTGAAATCCGACTTGTTTTGTTTTAGCAGCACTGATATGGTAATAATGTGATTTAACACAGAGATTGTTCACAAATCACTCTTCTTTTTAGTACGCCAACTGAGAAAGGTTCGCACCAACAGATGAAGTTTCTCTCGACTGCTCATTAAAATTAAACAAACTCTGTGATTAAAGCCCCCGATTCTTTCCATTTCAGACGTCCTTGCATCTGTTCTCTGTTTTTTTTTTTTTTTTTTTTTTTTGGCCTGTAGCTCATAATTAGCTGATATCTTTTAACCCTTACCAATTCGGAGCTTAAAAGCAATACAATCAGTGGCTAGAATTTGTGGTGGGCAGTAAGCTCTAACAATGCTAAAAAAATGCTAAATAATGTAGGATATTGTGTTCTCTCGAAACTACTGACAGTCTTTGTACATAGAAGTGAGTCAGGGCTAATTTAGATGACAACATTTTCAAGTAAAAAACAAAATACTTTTTATTGTGTTTTGGTTGTCCTGCTCAGAGCCGTTAAAAACACATTTTGAAAACATTTCGACTGCATCTCCATGGAAACGGAAGGGGAAAAAAAACCCCACACATCACAGACATCCAACTCCACTGTAACCCATTTGATTGATGTTGTTGAGGGCTCAGTGGTCCGTCCATTCACTCATGGCGAATAAACATGAAAGCGATACGATTTCCAGCAGATCTTTCTCCTGTAAACTTCTAAAAAGATCTAAAACCTTCATTTCAATACCCCTGTTCACATGGGATGCCCCTCGTAGTGTTATCATTGGGCAAGTTATTGGAAAAGGCTCCTATGGTGGAACTTAAAAAAAAAAAAAAAACTTTTTCAAACAAACTCTTTTTCCATGTAAATGTAAGAAAATGCTTGTTTTGGGTTTTTTTTTTTTTTCAAATGTTGGTATTGCCCATGCACCCCATGGCCATAGTAAATCGCTCTTCTGCTCATGTACAAGTAAATGGAAAATAACGTTTGTCATGACTCCCTGTTCATAGTCTCCTGGGACTTCTAAGTTTTAGAGTTGAGTCACAGTAATGATCCAGCTTCTTCCTCTTTTTGAAAAAACTCTAAAACAATGTACAAACAAGGCCAAAATACATCTGTGTGCCTGATGGGACAAGGAAGATCCTGCTCCTCTCTGCAGTGGAACTGCATCGGGGTCCATTCTAACTATTTTGGTCCAAAAACGTTTGTGAGTCTGGTATTTGTTCCTCCCTAAAGTCACCGTGGCCCTGCGAATGCTGCACAGAATACTTTCATTGAATAATGGCTTCATCAAATTCTGGCATTCACAAGTCACAGTGACCTCACGGAGTCCTATAATTGTAGAGGTCGTGCAGATGATCACAATGATGCGACAGCGGCTCAATCCCCTGAACGAGTTGAAGTTATTGAATATTTACTTTTAGTTTTCAAAGGATTTCGAATTATGTTTGACTTTTTTCCTTATTCATTTTCACACGTCATCCTTTCGAACAGACATTGACATCATCCTTCAACACCAACCGAGTTTTTTTGCTATTACTTTTTGTACCCTGGAAAACGTCCTATGGTGGACTCTTTCACAGAAAATTTCAAATTCATGGCTTTAATGAATGAAAGGTCCACTGCCAACAGAGAAATTAGAAGAGAAATAGGGCCTGGCGTTAATGTGTCTGACGTTGCTTCTCATTTTTGTCGATCATACATTCAACATGATTGAAGAAACCCCTCGTAATTACCTGTGAGGAGTCTGCTTCAGTGGCGTTCGCTCTTATCGTGCAGGAACAGGTTTGCCTATTAAACTAGTAAAAATTAAAAGCTACTTTGTATTTTCCTTTTTGTTCATTCTAAGTCATCCTCAAAAGGAAGTTGCAAGAAGCAAAAGAAAGTTCCCCACATTTGTTTCCTTGTAACGCATTCCACTTAAATAAGCAGTGATGCAAATCAAAACGAAACGCACACAAAGTAAATGATGGGCTTCTTTTGTTTGTTCTGCTCGCGCTGAGCTCTCTGCTGTTCAGTGTTTTCACTGTTTGGGATATTATGCAAATGGGATTTCACAGCTGAAGATGCAATAATACCAAAGCCTTTGTCAGATTCAATTTCACCTCGCCATTCACCTTGTTAGAGCGTGCATCTTTGCTCAAATTTGGACTGATCCTCCGAGTGTATCGCTTAAAACGCTGTGGGTGAGCCCAGATAATCAGAGGAGCTGATTCCTTGCCGCAGTGCCGGGCCAAAGCACGTATTCTGAGTTATGAAAGAGAGTATTAAAATGAAAGGAAGGAGAACTTTTTGATATAAATATCACAAAACAGCACTGCTATGAGTTCAGGTAATGTCTAGACTGAAAGCGTTGCTGCAGTGATGGGGAATCGACAATAATGTTGGGATGAGTGAGGCTGCGTGCACAAAATGCAGGGTTTAATACGATGTTTAGAGTAGCACTGAGAATATTCCTATAACCATCGCAAAAGGGGACAAACATTCCAACAACAAATGTTTAGCTGTAATCAACGTGGAGCGGAAGCTGCTAAATGTTTAAACGGTTGCGAAACTGTAAATCATAAAATTAGTTGCAGTCTGACGGTTTAGTGGTTGTCGTATGACCCTCAGTTGTTTTACGCTTATTTGGATGAAGAAAACCAAAACACAAAACTAATCAATCTTACCTCTATGATACAATATATTAGTAAATTATGCAATGTATAGAGTGTCTATAGTAAGGCTCATCCTAAATGAACTAATGCATGATGCAATAGATGAATGCGGTCGTGATGTGTGTAAGTGCACCCAATTGGCTAAATGTTAAGTTTGCCGCTTTTCAAACAATATTATTTTCGTTGCTGGAAATAATTCTTAATTACTCCGTAAATACATTCAAAGGTACTTCCCCGGTGTAAATGAACTCACAGTTTTTGCTTTGTGTAGAAGGGCTGTGAATTAAATGCAGATTCATGTATTTTTAAAATATACATTTTTGTTAATACCGCTTTAAATCAAGAGGGCTTTATAACCCTCAGTGAATCTTCGCTGCTCTCCCGTGGGGGTCAGACCACCCCATTTTTTGAATCGCTGGTCTAGATCAATGAAGTCTCTCCTAATATTAACGTCAACCTTCAATGAAAAGGTCACAGGTTCAGTCTTTGGAGCACTTTGGAGGCTGTTCATCAGTGGGAAAGTGCTATATGAAATCCATTTACCTTTCGGAAAGAAGAAATTGATGAACTAATGTCAAAAACAAGCAGCAGCAAAACAGCTGAGATAAACTACCAGCATGCAGATGGCAGTGGGGAGTTGAAAAGTGTCACATCGCCTCGTCCAACTAGGTGATCGAACAAAGCTTCATACGGAAGCTGTGAGGGATCCGTGTGTGTGGTTCTATTCTCGGCTCTACGATCTCATTAAAAGTTTTTCTTCGGCTGTCCCAGAGTTGTGCGAAGTATCCGTGTGTCTGTCAGACCTAACAGGAGCTTTATCGCAGTTTCTTAATAATTAGCTTCTCGCTAATGTTACCTGCAGTCCGACACTTTCCGTGCCACTGTCGGGAGGATTGAGTGCACAGGAGTTCAGTGAAATAGTAACCGAGTGGCTATTTTCTGGATTCAAAGTAGGGATAACTCTAAAGCAAAAAGAAAAACAGAGGGGGTCTCTGCAATTTTATTCACCATCTGAACCTTTTAGATGTTGTTTTGATCGACAGGATCACAATCTTTTGTTTGAAGTCATCCGAGCATTTTCTCTTGTGGATTCTTGGTTCGATGATTTTTTTTTTTTTTGCCCTTGGATTTCATGTATATTAATTGATTTAAATATACAGTAGATGTTCAAACTTTTGGGATTCTGAACTGTCCGATCTCTGCAAAGTGAGTCTCTGATCTTGGTTACACCGTCACAATGACAGATTAAAAATGTGTAATATTTAATACATATTTGATTCAAGGATGAACTCTATTCCACCACTCCTATGGCAGGCCTGAAGCAGAAAGTAATAGAAAAACGCCTCCCTTGTAGGATTTAGATATTTCATGCTTTAAATAAAATCCTTTCTAAAGTCCTGATGTTGGGAACACAGTGAGCTGATCGTACAATATCACGTTCATGTGACGCCTGATCAGCATTTCACCGCTAATATGATTACGTTCACATGATTGATTTGGCTTTAATATCTTAAGCCGCTCTTCCGTTTTGCCCGCTGTGGTAATGAAGAGAATTCCTGCGTGGTGTGTCTTCTTCTCACGGATTTCCATGTTCCGGGTGCCAGGCGTCCCATTGTTGAGTAGCGTTACTATATGTGAAGGAGCCAAGTCGAGGGTGTGTGTGTGTGTGTGTGTGTAAGCCTCTCAAGCTCCGTTAATTTCTGACAGGGTGAGAAAAAAAAGAAAAAAAAAAAAGATGAATCCACACACACAGACAACTGGAACGTGTGCCGAAGCACGCCGCCCAGTTGTACCTTGTCAACATCCACAAAGAGGACAAAGGTGTGTCAGTGGGAACACTCATTTATGAGTGTGTGCGTATGAATGTGTTTTATTCTACCGCTTCGTGACACTGGACTCCTCCTTCTGCTCGGCGTGATTAAAGAGCCCCTCACAATCGTAAACGGCGCCGACGAGATACCCAATAAGATGGCATTAATCTAATGCTGCTCCTTCCTTTAATCACCATTCAAGAGAGAAAGCATTAAAGTCTGAGAGTGACTCACCCTCTGTCAGATTAAAACCTTCTATATCCAGGCCATTGTTTAAAAATCTGTTTCCCCTCTCATGTTCAGAGTTAAAAATTAAGAGACGGGGGCCACATTAACTCCACTTTTTGCACCGGGATTATACTCTGTGAATGGCTGAGTAATGTTTGTGGACAGATTTTCTACATAAAGTGTAAAAATTGGGATATGGATTGTCCAAGGACTTCTAAATACTTCTGCAACCGTGACCTTATCTGGAACATTCAGGAGGTTCATGCTGCTAGAGCAATACGAAACAACCCAAAACTTCAAACTGCTCCTGCCACTAACGACAACATCAGACAGGAAACGCCAACTGATCACACAACCTCTGCTATTCACCAACCCCGTAATGCTGTGAGGAATCATGTAAGAACACTGGATCATAGTAGGATTGCACTATATAATTGTGTATAATGTTTAATGATGTATTTCCGCTACATGATATTTATAACATGTAATCAGTCTTTTCATTATGTGAAAACGCCTACATTTTATAATCTCAATTAATCATTCATCTGTATTTTATACTGCTGCATCCTGCTCATGATTGCATGGGAAGTGAGTTTATAGACACTTGAGAGTGGGAGACACACATGAACCAGTTTAAGGCAAGAGACATACAATAGAAACAACACGGGAGTCAAAAAAAAAAAAAAACACACGAAACAAACAGGAAATCCTCAAAATGATTAAAGATGAGATGGGTAAGAAACACAAACAATCACTTCACAATAATCACATTTTACATTTCATGTAAAATTCCATTTCAAGTTTAAAGCTTATCTTTAGCGCAAGTGAAATTTCATATCCAACAGAAGCAATATTTATTTAGTTGGGATTTAAACTGGGGTGAGCACCAACCACCCTGGAGCCAGAATGTTGATGTGTAATAGATATTTAGGCTTTTAGAGTTTATAGCCTTAAAAAGTTCCTTTGTTTCCTGTTGAAAGTTCTTGTAACCCCTGACCTTGAAGTGCATTAAGTGTATTTGTCTGACTTTTAATTGCATCTTTCTGACCTGTATGTTTGTGGGTTATTTACGTTTTTGTTTTGTTAGACTAGCATCATTCCCAGCCTGGTATCAGGATGTGGTGTCTGGATTCTCAGCTACGGGAACCAGGAGGAGACGAGATGATCGAGGTGGACTTGACCTGAGAGGTTTGGATGGGAAGTGGAGGCGAGTCTGTTCTTGTCCTTCGTCCCTGTAGGTTGTGTTTGTAAAGTGCTCTGTCTATTCCCTTGAATAAATTCCCTTACACCCAGCCCGATTATTCATCTTTCTTCATCCTTCTGAAAACTGCTCATCACCGTAACGTTGATAATTCTACAACATGATGGACTCCATGGAGAAAACCTTTACTGGCAGCATTTACACTCAGACATGAAAGAAGATTATAAATATGTGATTAATAACTATAACTTATTCAACAAAACAACTTTTTTTTTACATTGTGTACACATGAATAGCTTCTGTCCAGACGTTTAAATACAGTGAAGAGTCAATAAATTGTCATGCTGTGCACTTGCTTGATTACACACACAGTTTATGTACAGCTGAACTTGAGATTCCTTTAGGAGAGAGAGGAAAAAAAAAAAACAGAATAAATAGGAAAACACATCTGTCAGGCCTGTGCCAGTTCAATTCTTGTTCAGTAAGGAGGGTTAACTGAACAGTAAAGGAGAAGGAGAAAAGGAGGCTGTTAGCTTGCCGTGGAAAAAGTTCACATTAATTTACATTGGGACGCTTTCGTAGTGCATTCTTGGTAGAAACTCTTCAAGAAGTTTAGGCTGCTCACAACAAACAGTTCAAGGACAAGATCCAAAGTGATGACATCGGGGATTAGATTATGTTTGATAAATAAATAGATCCCTGAGGGCAGATTGTGCTTTTTTCTTTGCAGCAGCAGCAGCAGCAGATATTACACCGGATACGTCAGTGAATGGGACAGAAATGAAAGCAAAAGAAATGAAGGTGGATAGAGCTATTTTTGACTTGTATTACAAAAAGGTATTCTGTCTGCTCCACCAAGCTAATGTAGCCGTTTCCTGGTGGTGGCAATACATTTACTGTGCTGGCTTGCTCTGGAAGAAAGTAATACTGACCAAAATACATATTGATTTCTTACAATATGATCATGAACACCTGTGGCTTTCTCACTTTCTGTTTTTTTGAATGATTTTTGGACTTTGTTGAGGTTAGACTGGCAACACTTTCTTTTGTCAGAGAGAAGAATACAATGCTCAAAATGAGAAATGTGCAGTATGACAAATCTGACAGGACAACGTTGTTGAAATATCTACTTAGATCATCAAGATATCGGATTGAAATGTATTAGTTTAACTGTTAAAAGTCTTTCTCTCCATCAGATTGACTTTCTAACTTTAAAGACTTCATGAACCAGAAGCTCTTTTTTTATTGGTTGGCTCATATAAACTTTAACAAATATTCTTCTTTGCGTACAGTCTCAGATACTGCAATATTTTCAATTTAAAGTTTATTTTCTGACCTCAAAATAATTAATTTGCTCCATTTTTTTTTGATGGAAACCAGTCCATTGTAAAAGTAAAATAAAATAAACATCAACCACCTGCCTAAATTCTTGTCCTTCAGACATGTAAATGTACATGATCAAGACATAACCATTCAAGACTCTACAAACAGCATATGTTGAGTAATAAACAAAAGTACACATTTTCACACTCTTGGTGTGTGGGTTTGTGTTACCTCACAAATTGTCTTTTAATCTGTCTGAAAATAAGAAATTAGCCCCCAAGATGCTCCTAATTGACACATGGTACTTCCATGACAGCAATGTTGTTTTTTTTTTTAACTGAACCAAGTCTGATGACTCAAAAGTCTATCAGAGGCCTTTCTATCTTTCTTCCCTACACCCAAAACTGTGCTTCTTTACAACCTGTCCACCACTTTTCTCTTCATCTGCATCTCACCTCAGCTTTGTAAATTCACACGTCACACTCTCGCTCCTTGGCGGCGTTCCAGGTGTAAAACCGACTAACAAACACAAATGCTGGAAGAGGCTTCCAAACTCCAGCCAGCCAGCCTAATAAGCTTAGTGGCTCTAGCTCATACCTTGAACCATGTAATCAGAAAATTGATTCAGTCTTCTAAACAACACTGTGTGGCAGTTCTTATTTAATCACTTAGTTATACATTTAGTCATGAAGGAAGTCGTGGTGGGGAGTGTGTCGGGGAGGGGGGGGTCTTCTA
>OMNM01027928.1:16008-32283 GCA_900302745.1 Parablennius parvicornis | reverse complement strand
GAAAATAGCAACAGAATAAATCAAAGTAGAACAAAACTACATCATTTAAATATACACAAGATACATAACAGACAATTTTAGCTGTAGCCTTGTATGCATAAACAGTTTCACAACAGCGCGTATAATGCATTTCCCAAGCCATTAGAGGAGAGGTTATATTGTCATGTGCAGCCTCATCAGAAGCATGAGGAGGAGCTGTAGTCAGACCCAATTTTCCAACAGGGACGCATCAAGATGTCTTTGTGCCTATCATATATATAAAGGCACTGTATGTTCAGGGGGCAATAATTTTATAAATGCCAATAAGATATGTGAGGGGAATAATGTAGAAAATCAGGTAATGTATATAAAGAGCAAAACAGAGAGGAGCATGAGTGTTGCTCAGGAGAGTGTGTAAGCTCAGAAAATGACATGGCTGGGCTCAATCCTGAACTTCTTTTGATCCATATAAAAATAAAGACAAACCTTGGCTTGCAGCTCCTTTGCTAATTTGTGGCAATAAAATGTTTTTTTTTTTTTCCCTCAAACTTTTAATTTCTATTTAAACCTCTGACCCTAATTCCTACATTTGGAGGGAGAGATGACAATATCCTTACTTGACATCTGGAAAAGCATGATTGGTGGTCTGTTATCTATGTGCCATTTTTTTCCATAGAGAAGGAATTTGTAGATTCTAAACAGAGTCAAATAAAAAGCTTATTTTGATTGCATGCACACTTCCTTGTAGGTGCAGATCATCACCACTTCTTCAACTTGAATGATGACGTGTGTCTGTATCCCCTCGGTCTGTTGGAAATCCACCACCGACTCCTTGATCTTACTGACATTTAGCTGCAGATGGTTATCCTTCCTCCATCAGACACTCACTATAGCAAAAAATCATCAAAGAACTGCTTGAGGGTGCATGATCCAGGAATGGACCTGAAGTCAAAAGTGCAATGAAAGGATCATGAAGGAGGTTACCCTTGCCTGTGTTTATGTGGGTAGTATTTGTTTCTTTGATGCATACAACTTAATGCAGCCAGAACAGCCAATTAAGCAGCACCAGATATTTTGCGAATGCTGGCTGGTCATTATATTCACATGTACATATACTGTGTATAATGCTGAAAGCACATCAGATCATACGACATCAGGCCTGGCTTCACTATTCTTATTATCATCTTTGCTTGTTATTATGGTTTCCAGGCTTGGCTTTGTTTAATATATAAAAAAAAAAAAAAAAAACTCGATGGAAATAATGGCAAAGACACATTCGATCATCATTAGTGCATTTAAACTAAATATAGAAAAATGCATAGCTTTGTCAAGTTTATGAAGGCATAACTCTGCTTCGTTTCTGGATATGGGAATACTAATAAACATCTGTTTGCAACGAAGACCTGTGCCTGTTTCCCCTCTCATTAGACCCGTCAGCGAGACCAGATGTCACGAGGAAGGGCAGTTTAACCACATAGGCAAACGTACCCATACCATCTTTATGCATAAGTGTTGCAGAAGACTGAGCTATTTGCAGTCCCCAGGCCATTAAGTTATTCCAAACACCTGTGACTTCGGGACAGTGATATCACACCCAACTTCATCAGAAGGGTTGATCATTAATTACCGCTAATTTATTGTGCTTTTATTGAAACAGACGCCAAATTAGAAACAAATTAGACTCGCTCGGAGTTGAGGATAAAATTAAAAAATCACTGATGGAGAAACAATGGCTGGCATGTAAATTAACAGAATGATAAAGTTCAGTTACAGACTGTAATTTAAAATTGAGCTTATAAATGGGCCTTTGATCGATATTTCACAGATTAGCCTGTAAATGAAGGGAAGAAACGTGGAAATTGGCAAAAACAGCTTAACAAGAGATGTTTTGCTGTGGGATTACACCTTTCACCCCGCGTGTTTAATCCTACTTATAACACCCACAGCGACTGTGGAAAACTGCTGGAACACCAGGGATCTCACTAGGCTTTTCTGACAGTGTGGAGGTGGGACCACTATAAGTTAGGTGGGGTGTTTTGGGGCCACCGAGGGTGGAGGAGCAGTGGCCTGGTGGGAGGGGGCAGAAGCTCTGAGGTTTTTGGCTATCAAGAAGTCTGATTTGGTAACCTGGCGGACTGTTATCAGAAGCAGATATTTAACCTACTGCACAGAGTTGATGTCAATCAGCAGGACCTTAACATCTCTCCACAGTCTGATGCCTCTTTGTCTCGGAGGGAGATGAGCAATGCAGATACTGACGTATAATAATCTGAAGTAAAAGAAAAACACTAAATTGATGAATCTTAAACTATCTCATAAAAACTATCAAGTCAGTTGGGTAAAGTGAAGTCACAATATTACTTGCTAATCTTTGCCCATTGTGTTGTGACAATGTTGAACATATAATAAGATTAGACTCACTGTAACTGCATGAGAGCACGTTTGGCTGTATCCTTTACACTAGGCCTTTGGTCCAGAATAAAAATGCAAAAACGTTAAGTTATTTCATGCTGTTCACTAGCGTGAACAGGGTTCACTGATCATGAAAAACAGTATACCCAAGCAAATAAAGGCTCCGGCTAAAGGCAACTGAATACTCCCAAAACAAACAAATAGAAAGTTTGGTTGCTGACAAATGTGTCCAGAAATACATTTCGCCAAACTGTTTCAGTAATAAAAGTGAAAGGTTGCATCTGAGTCGAGTTGTAAAGGTTTAAATGCAGGTTTTAATGGCAGGAGCTGACAGCACTGAGTGATGCGTTCAGGAGCATCACGTAACTACGATGTGTGCTACGTGCTATATGCTCATGAGCTGTGGTGCTCACACAGTAGTGAGGCTACATGCTAAATATGATAACAGTTCAAATATGACTGATACATTCATTTAGCAAGCTGGGGTGTGTGTGCGCATCGCACGGCAGTGCGTAAATAAACTTGTGGCGGAATGCGGAAGTTAACAAGAAAAATCTGACCAGTCAGTTGATTTCATCTGGAAGTACGTTGTGATACTGCGTGTTCATTTGTTGCTATCGATACGCTTTAAGTCTGAGTTTAGATATTCTCACAACATACCATATCTATTGAATTGTTTTTATTCAGTTTAGAAATAATGTATATATGCCTCATGTATTATTTCCCGTCTACTTTCTATTATATTTTTCTTAAGTTATTTTTACACATTCACATATCCTTTTACCTGTTGTTCAAAATGTAACTTTGCAATTGCTGTAGAAAAATCTGAAATGAATACTTCGCTTTCAAATATTTCAGGATGAAAGGATTTTTTTTTTTCTTTATTCTCTACCTTCAACACAGCCAATTCTTCCACAGTTAATATTCACCTTGCTAAAACCTTGGATGGGTTCTATCAATCAACAATTCACATTACATACTCTTCCACTCACTCTTTTATACAAAGACAATTTTGACAGACTGAGTGCCATCCTTAGTCGGCACTCGGGCACCACAACAAAGATGTTTCGCACAAAGAATCTTACAAGCACCAATATCTGGTCACACGCGACAAGCCCACACAGATTTTTTTCCTTATTGTTCCCTACTAGTAATAAAACTCCTTCTTAGTTTACTTTCTGAAAAGACTTTGAGGGACATTTTTTTTTTTTAAATGTTGTGCTCTAGCATTTTCTCAGATCTGACTTTTTTTTTTAACCCCCTACCCCAAGGACATCTCCTCCTGCTGGCAGGACCTGTCAGGCAAGAGCATCTCAAAGTAACGGGGTGAGAGGACACCAATTAGAAAGCCATCCTCGGCCAAGAGAGCCAGTGGCACAGCTTGCCACAGGAAGTGGGATGTCTGACTTCCTGCATGGGGTCACAGCTGTTTGCGAGGAGGTTACCGCTACAAGCCAATACGCGGTTCACTTTAGCGTCAGATGAGGCAGGCCTCATTTGAATAGCAAAGAACCATCTCAATGTCACCAATAAATTTACATGATTTCTTCCTTGCTACAGCTGGGATCAGAGAGGGGACTTTGCAAGAATTAGGGGAGCACGAGAATGTCAAAAGAGCAGGACCGGCTCTTTTCAAGTTGGCTAGATTTGAGATGGAGATTATTACCTAATTTCAAAATAGGCAATAATTGTACAAATAGAAAATGTCACTATTATGCTAATATAGATATACAAAAGTGTGATGTATCTGCTGTCATTACTTTTTAAGCTATACATATTATCCTACCCTCTCCTGAGCTCTCCTCTATTCACATTTTCTCTTCCTCAGTGGCCATGACAGGCCCCAACATGACAATGAAGAAAGGTGAGTTACCCCCTGGAAAGGTTGCATGCATACAGACAACTCAGAGTTAGCAATTCACCTCAAAAGCACATCTTTGGACCCAGATAAAGCTCTTGCATGCACAGGTAGAACAAGCAAACACAGAAAATGCACATAAACATATTGATATCTTAAGGTATGAATGCAAACTTCAACTTCCACAAAACGGTGCTACAAGCTTTTTAGTGACTTTTGTCCAAACAATGACAAAATAGATCATACATTAGAATGCAGCAATAACTTATTAATAATTTAGCCATACCACCTCGACCAACTTGACATTTCAACGAATAAAAACATGCAATAATCCATTTTCAGTATGGCTTTATCTAAATCCAGGTTCCAGGATGCTGGAGTTCAATCTGGGTTATCTGTGACGGTAGCAGGGTATTCATTGGACAGATTGACCGGGAACATGCATCATCACACATAGAGACACTCAAACCAAAACCAGACTAGTGCAAGGTATGCAACGAGGGAGGACTGCTAACCGAGACACCTCTGCTACCAAAACAAAATGTCAGGCAATCATGTCTATGAAGTGTGGATGATTGAATCAGGAATAAGTTTTCCGTGTTTTGTTTTTTTTTTTTTTTAGATTAAAGATTCAAGCTACAATCCACACTACATGTCATAATGATTCCATAAGTGGTTCATTTTCTGAATAGTTGTTGTTAAGTGTCTGAAATAATACATGTTTGATTTTGGAAAGGATCTCTTCAAACATAAGACGAGTAATCAAGATCAAGGTCTCAAAGCAGCGTCTTCGGCACGTCAGAGATTGGAGTATCTTTACCTAAGGTGATGAACAACTGGAAGCATGGCACAGATGAGAGCTTGTGATTGGCTCCTGCTATGAGCAGCTGTCTAGAATGCCCATATTTGGGCTCAACCCAATTACATCCTCTGATCCCCTGTCATGGGGCTGATGCAGTCAGAACCATTAATCTCCCTGGCTGAGTACTATGCCATGTGTTAAGAGCCAACAACCCTCCCCCGCCCCCTGCCCCCGACTTCACCGCCAAGCAACACCACCAAGGTTGAAAGTCATGCCAATCATATTGACTTCTTTGACTCAGATGTTCCCCTGGGCTCATCCATGGACAAACGTCTCACAACTGTGGAAACACTTAATGTATTGTACACAGGAGGAAACGGTTCATTCGGCACTGTCAGTCAGTTATTATTGGACTGAGGATCAAACTGGAGTTACAGTACGTCCTTTCAGTGGTGCAGGTGTGCTCTCTAGTAGAGGAGGTGGTGAAAGAAAAAAAAATATTTTGGTGACGCGAGATGTTAACGACAAGATATCCTGGAGCTGTGTCAGTAACCAATTCCAACAAATCATTTTCAAAGGGGACAGTCATGAACAGCAAGCTTTTTTTCAGGGAAAGGAAAGGCACCTTCAGTGCATGTTCTACAAATGGCTGAGTGGACAAAGAGAGAGAGAAGGCCACAAAACCCCTTTTTCTTCTTTACTTTGGCTTTTTTCAAAATGTCTGACTATCAGAAAGACAAAGACATCTCGTTTTTAAGGCCAGTCTCTTTAAAAAACCAGTAATAAAAAGTAATCTATCAGATTGTTATGGCTGCTGATGGGCTTGTGTAACTGTGATTAATGCTCATAACTGGGAGAATAGAGAGCAAGGCTAATGTAAAATTAGGAGAAGTGGTTTAATCAAGAGTCTGAATTACATGGACCCTGACTCCTAGCTTGGTGAGCCCTTTTTGTTCACAAAGATAAAGGGAGGAGTCAGACAGTCCTCCATTGTTCCTCTGAGAAAAGAAACTCATTTGCTTTGAACGATAAATGTCTCCCAAGCATAAATCATGTCTCCTAATCCCTTTACCAATGGCACGTAATGCAAATTGTCTCTCATTTACAGATCAGACAAAAGAGACAAAAAAAAAGGGAGTGTGCACACAGAGTTTGTGGCATTGTCCCTGCAGCTGAAGAGAGATGGACTTTCACCTAAAATTGCACGATCACTGTTGCAGTGCAAGCTAACATCTTGTGGGCTCATATTATATCTCTGTTTGTACAGAATAAACACTGAGACAGCACGGCTATATTTTAATGACGCATTAAATATGAATGGAGCACTTGAACAAAATGTTGGATGTTCAGGTGACTTTTTTTTTTTTTTTAATAAGCTGACTGTCATCAACTTTTAGCTTTGGTCCAACTTGGGTCTGTTACACACCTTTTTACATGAAACACCATATGAGTCATGTACCCAGGGGAGGCAGGTTGGCATTCAGCTCTCTGTATGAATGTTCTCCGGTTCTATTCCCATGACGACGGTGACTTAGAAAACATGCAAGCATTTGGATTTTTTAAGGAAAATGGGTATCAAATAGGAATAAAAACAGGTCCCAGGTGTACTCCCTCATCATTAGGAAGAAGCTCCTAGGTTTACCAGGATTTTCAAATGTGTGTGATTTTTAAGTCTTAGCTTTGTGTGGCATTTATAATACACAATTTGCCTCCAACAAACAAGCGGCGTACGACACTGGCTCTAAATAGTACTTTTTTGCTATGAATCTTTGTAAACACAGTCTGGATTGACGAGTTCAGTAAAGGTTGAACATATTACTCAACACTGAGTGAGCCTGTAGATATGTGAAGTTGTTAGTATGAACGTATAAAAAATTATGATCCAGATAAATGGTAAAGCTAATATCAAATTACGTGTGTGGGTTTTATTTATTTTACAGGAACTTTACATCCGTGACATAGTGTGACCCCAACCTTTTAATCCTAAAATAAACACTACAGGGCACACTGCATTTATTGGCGGCTGTTCTGTCTGCTATAGCGGCTCCGAGAATAAAACGCAAACAAATAAAGCTTGGGTGTTGTGTGCTTTGTCTGTCCTCAAAATCCAGTGGAGCATCTCTACCTGCATTGGGGGGTGTCTGTGTATTATAAAAAAAATATATGAAAAGAGCATATTGGTGCATCTGGGTGGGTATGAGCATGGCTGGAGGTATAGGGCTGTGTAATATATTAAGATCAGCGCGCGGTAGTCTGACTTTTATTTGTGTCTGCCTCTGCATGTGCTTTAGTTAGTCCTGGAGGATCACATTGTTTTCAGAGGACCCTGTGTGTGGCGACAACATCTGCTTTGAGCGGGTGATCCATCTCCTCTTTGCTGCCATATAACAAGTCATGAGGGATTTTATTCAGTGAATGCCCAACACAGGGGGCTCTATCATAAAATTTACTGTCTCACAAGGGCATTGTAGAGGTTGTGCTTTTTACCTTCCTAGGCTGAATGCTAATTCAACTTTTTCCCCTCTCTAATTACCGTAAATAACTAAATATATCTTATATATTGAGGAGAGTTAGGTTTGTCTCTTCATTGTTATTCATTTTCTTCATAAAAGCTGAATTTCCTGTTGCTCATAAGAGTCCTGACACTATTTGTGCATAACAAAACATTCCCCGCTGCTTATTATCATTACTATCATACAACTGGTGTATGTTTCAGCATGTTTGCACAAAGCACAGTCATAGCAGTGCACTTTTAACACTGCTAGCAGAGCAGCAGTTAAAAGTAAGCTTTCATCCCTTCTTTGGATGGAACAGTGTTTTATAAATGCCCCTGGCTTTCTTCCAAGCTTCTAGCCTCAAGCCCATGGGTCTAACAAGCATGATGCTTTGAGGATTGACTTGTGATTCAACCCAAATTTACAAGCTGATTACTATGCAGACACTGAGTCAAGTCGAGCACACACACACACACACACACAAAAAATGTGCTCCTTATTTTTACCAACAATCTTTTGGATGTCCAGAGAATGAAATGGTGGGGATGTGTATCTGTGAGACTGTGTGTCGGTCTGAGCATGCATTTAATGGGCACCAGCTGAAACTTTGATGTAATTGATAAAAGAAGCTGTTCCCCTAATCCTAATGGCACAATTCCTTATGATCCTTTATGCACAGACTTGCAGAGGATCAAAGAAACTGAGTTTTGCCCCGGGCGATAAAAGATGTATTAAAAATGAGTTTGAAGGATATATTAACAGGATATAAATCATGCAATTTATTCAATTGATAAGGTCAGCATTGCCTGTAGTTCCCAAGCTATTTTCATCATTCACATTCTCCAGTAACTACTAAACCAGCTGTCCTTTGCTGTGGTTGAGGAATATACACCTCTCTCTGTCCGTAATGAGATGTTTTTGAATGTAAAAGCCACCGTGGGCGTGGGCTCATTACATCATTTGTCAAATGTTCTACACTGTAAGATACATCTGGGATTCATATACTGTGAATCAGTGTAATTTGGCCTCAGTCTCACCGTGTGCTGCTTCTTTGAATCGGTGGGCTCTCATCTCCCATGCAGACAAAGAGCAATGTCCAACATAAAACAGCTGAGATCAGTGAGGGAGCTGCTCTCTCGGAGCCGCACCTTCACTCCAATTAGCACACGGACACAACAACAAAAGAACCAATTCAGACGGAGGAGCTTCCCAAATAAGTGCAGACGTGACGACGGGGTAGAAAACAAAACGCAGGCGTCATGAAATCTTGCTTTGAAGAAAATATTTACTGGAAGCTAAAATAATTACCTCTTCAAGATGAATGTACATTAAATGACTGTGGCGCTGATTTATGTTAATAAATCTGCCACAAAATATATCCAATTTTCTGTATATGTACTTCATTTTGTGATTTTATTTCAATCTATTTTAGTGAATACAAGTTCGTACACATACCTATCTATTCTACATGGCTCTAATCTCTGGTTAATTACCTGGCATAGTTCTCCGAATACTGATATAAGTGATTGTATGGAACATGCCTTCAAACTGTTTAACTTCTCTTTTATACTTAAAAGCCTCTTTAATTTACAAAGTTAAGTTTAAGATGGTTGCACATATCTAAGTTTTTCATGCATGTGCATTTTTTTCTGCTTTATAATTATGTTTTGGGTTAAGTTTGAGTTTGGACCTTGAGTGTGGAGAACCTGGGTTCAAATCCCTGCTGCAAGAGAAAGGACATCCGTCATCAAAGCTATCCAGGTCTACCGTGCAAACTTGCATTGATCTGCTATAAAAGTGAACTGCTGAACAGACACTTCCAATATTAATACATTTTGCATCGTTTACATATTTTACTTTTATCCATTTCGGCTGAGACAGTCAGACAGGCATTACAGTGAAAAGTGCCTGCAGGAGAGTAGCCCAGCTGGTCTTCCAGGAGAGCCGAGTAAAAATACTGGAGCGGAGGTTCTGTTTCTCATTCTGTCCGAGCCTCGCTGTGGCAGTGTGACTTAAAACTCATTGATTCCAATGCAGCCATGATCGAGGCTTTAGAATAAAAAAATGCTGCAAGTGATGAACAGTGATAGATTTATGGCTCGCCAAAAACATTCAGGGTTTAAGCCGCATAAGCCTGACCCTGGCACCGCCGTTGCTGTATCCACAAAAAGTGGCTTCTATTAGACCTAAAGTGGCTGTGGGGGGTGGAAATCACAAAGTCCACAAAGGGCTGGAGTTGCCGTTTTGTCTTGGCTGGAGTGATTCCCGTGGCTGAGGAATAGAGTGAGACAACTCCTGGTGAAATAGAGTGCTGCTCCCTCACAGGTGATCTATAGTTTGTCAGCACCAATCAGCCTGGAATGGGAGAACAGTCCATTCATCTGCTCATGGCTTATTGAAGAGGGTGGGCTGCTTTTGAATGCCTCAAGCTCAGAGCCCCTTCCACAGGCATTATTGGATTGAGCCTATTTATCTTCCTCTTTATCAGTTGAGAATGCACTTTCTGATTTATATGTCCATATGACTCTTTTCACTGTGAAGAATTCCTACAGCACGCTGAAGCTTCAACAACTGAGAAATAGTTGCAATGAATACGTCTCACTAAAAACCAACAGGAGGCCTCTGCATAACCGATGCAAATGGCATCGCTTTAGTAGTTCTTGCAGACATCAGTAGACGTGATTAAGATATGGAGCATCTTATGCTTGGGAATATGATGTTTTAGATGCTCTGAAATGAAAACACATGTATATTACTTGGATTAGCATTTAGACAAGGTACCTCAAGGTCAAGAGAGGATTCCAGCATAGGACCATAACACTACTAACGGTAAATTAGTTTGAAACCCACATACTGGTTGTAGACATATTGTAGATGTAGACTTGGATGTTTTAGATTACTTGAGATCCAGTTTCAGTCCCCTGTAATCAGATGGAAGTCCCTTTTGGCTGAATGAACCGCGGCATTTTTACTTATATCTCAGAGCCCCGTCAGGCTAACGAACTGGTGCATTCCACGATTGACAGAAATATTAATGCATCCCAAATTATGCTGACTCACAATTTGTGGTTAATACGCTGTTAAATAATGTGTAGTTTCAGGCAAGCAATTTGGTCAAAGATGTGCTCCAGTTAAGCTGATAATTTCCATAAACTACAAATAGCCACCGCACTTTATTGGTTCCATGCCAATTCCTGTGGAAAGCAAAGGGCTTGTTAGTGGTATTTCTCATGCTTTCCTTTTCATTTTGTGTATGTGCTCTCTCCTTTCAAGCTGAACATGCGTTTGGATCCGCTGCACCAGACCAAACTATTTCTTTAAGCATACATCTATTGCTCGCTCATATACAGAAAACAGCTTTGTTTGCTTTAAGTTTACACAATTATGATGTTTTCTGTGGCATTACATATCCATATTGATGAGGAAAACACATTCAAGTTTCAATATCCTCAAGGCACGCAACACAACTCCAGAGGAAAAACAATACACATTTTATAAGAAATGTTTGTTTGTGTGCAGTTAACATGACTAGTTATTGCATAGGTTATAAATAGTATGCATGTATGACAAAAAGAAAGAGTTTATTCTTTTATCCACTCTACTAAATGTTTAAAGCTTGTAATATGTATTTTGTTAAATTGCAAATGAGTTGCTTTCTCTTGCTACACAAATTGAATTTAATATTTGAAGTCACTGTAAAATAATTTGCTGACAATTTTACAGTACTTAATTGTACGTTACTGTTGTGTGACTTGTTTCAAAAAATATCAAATGTCAATCTTCAAATGTCAATAAACTAGAAAAGGCTACCATTCCAATTGAATTCAAATGTTTGTAGAAAATGAGTGTACAAGTAATTGGCACAACTATTCACATATTAAAGATGTAACTCTATTATTGCCTTTATGAATAAATAAAGTTTAAATTAATATTATAATCTCTTGCATACATTTACCGATTAAAAGCTTCCCAGACTAAAATGTACCATATAACCTTGTGTTGTAACATGTCCTTAAGAGAGGTGGATATTTAACTTATTATATCAGTATAAAACTGATCATTGATGATAATATGCTCGGCCTGAAGTCTGAACTGCAGACGCCACAAAGGATGCCCTCTCACGTATTAAGCACTGTCATTTACAGAACTGTCATCATCAAAATTTGGAACGTGTTCATTTATGACATTAGATGAAATGTCATCGGCCCATCCCACTCTTTCAAAACCCCACACACACACTGTAGTAACCTTTGTACTTAATGTTTGCGTGCTCTGAGATATGTCAAGCCAGCACAAGGAAACCGCTTTGTTTTTTCAGTGTCATTTCATCTCTGAAGTAAAAAGCAAAGCCACTCGGGTATTCTCACTCAAAACAATAGGAATAGCTCAGTAACAATTAGGGGGAAAAAAGTGCATCATCATAACTGTGATACATTTACTCGTCAAAACAATTGAATGCCTGCGCCCTCTGTTGTTGGTAGCAGAAATATTACTTAGTTACCGTTTTTTGTTGTTGTTTACCCCCCCAATATAAAAAGTGCTGCTTCACTGTTATGCAGGTGACGGCCACGAGTTGGGGCTACAAAGCAATTAGACAAGGATGACCCCACGGGCAAGGTCGATACCTAACTTTGATGAAGTAAAAACATTAGAAACAATAAACTGTGCTACATTTAAAGAATCCCCTGTTCTTTTTTTCAGATTATTCGACAAGTCTCAAATTTTCATTTTCACAACTTGGTGTGAGAAGTCAAGGTTTTGCTTTATTGGAGAATTTCACTGTTTTTAAGTGAAATCATCAGTGAAGAGTTCAATAACTTTTCTAGTGGAGGAGTTCCTGTCAGCACTGTTAAATTAAAAAGCACGTTTTGTTTTTTTGTTTTTTTATATATTTTGGGAATTTTGTTTCAGTCACTTATTCACTGGAATTTAAAATCTAGAATATATACGAGAGAACACACTGCATGCTATTAGTTATAAATATATATATATAAATTTGCTAATGAAACAAAAACAGCTGAAACACAGTTGAGCGTGCTGGGAGCATCTGACATCTATTACGAAGCAAAGTAAATGTTAAACGATGCCAATACAACACAGGTGCTGTGGGTGGAAATCTTTCTGTAGCATTAATGAAAATGCAATGGTGTGTTCAGTGTCACGTGTAACAATGTGTTTCACCACCACTGGCTCTCAGTGTGTGACATTATGTTTTCCGCTGGTTCGTTTACACATCCGACTCCTCATCATGCTTTAACACACTCACTCCAAAAAATAAGTATCATTATTATGGCAAGAAGCAATGCACCAATACTAATTTTTTAGCGGACTCATGATAATAACTCTTTACTTTAGAAATGTCTCATTGCCTTTGGATGCTGTTCACATACCGACTGTAGCAATCTGTTATTATTGCCACTTGATCATTTAATCTGTGTTCCTCAAACATGTTATGACTACACATTTCGCACAATATAATTATCACGTCAAACTTTACTTTCATTCCTTTGATGCTAAGTATGATGCAATATTTAATGCAGTGAAAGACAATGTGTTGCTGTCTGGCCTGAGCTGATTCGATGCTCTGCGTAAGGTTTTTGTCAAACTTCAGGTATCTGGGGGTCCTTATCCTTATGCTCCTATTGTTACCATCGTAATGGGGTCAGTTAAGGTTTTTTCATACTCCCATTTCACCCCCAGTGTATTAATGTACCATACCGTTTGCATTGTTATTCTATGATACCCTGCATTTAATTATGACATACTTGATTTATTATATTTATATTCAGCCATCTGTGTTTCGTTTTCTTTGCACTTTAATTTCTCATATCTTGCTTTTTATAATAAGTTGTTAATGAGAAGAGAAGCATTGTGTGGCACAACAATTTCCTTTAGGTTCATTACGGATTCTTCTTAAGTTGTTTGGTTCAACAGCAGCACTATATATATGCTAACACTGGAACTCTACCTGAGGAGTAAGAAGAATAAGGCATAGTGAAAATCATTTTGCACGGATTTGGCCATTTCCTTTCCATTTTTTGTTGTAAAAAAAATAAGTTACTTTTGCTTATAAGGCACAATACCAGAGCTGGCTATTACATTCATTGAGCGAGTCGTTAAAATACACCTCATCACACAACATTTTCCAAATTTAGCCACTCGCCTCAGTGGGATCAGACCCCAACTTTATGAAGTAATTTGAGATTTCATCTTAAAAGAGTGGAATTTACTGCATTACCATAAAAACGAACTCTTCCAGAGAAGCCCAGTGCATGTTCAATAAAACAATATGAGATCATAAAAGGTGAGCAATAATGCATTTCGGAGGCAGATTAAATGAAAATCAGGGAACCAATAAGGCTTGTAATAATGTACCCCGACAGCCTGACTCTCCAGTTGTGGCAGACACTCTTACATCTCAACAATGCATGCCATGTTTTTTTTTTTTTCCACGAATGAAAAAAAAAAAAAATCACTTGACATGACTCCAGATAACACGAGTGACAGAGAATATACATTTTCAATTCATTTGGTAAGAAGGTTATTATTCATTTTTTGTCAAAAAGAGGGCATATCTGCAATGAATTCCAGACACTACAGATAAACAATGTCAAGGGCTTCGGCTACAGGCATTGTTTGCTGGAAATGCACGACTTTTTTTGGCGGGTAAAATGTGATTATTCCTAAGTCAGTGTTTCCTATTCAGTTCCTATCAGTGTTGACGCCACTCCTTCAAATCTTTTTTTTTTTCTTTCTTTTCTTTAATGAACGTAAATACACCACCACAAGGCTCCACCTTCACAGCAGAGTCCTGCGAGCACGTCCTCCGATGGGGGAGCGGGGTGGGCTCGGCAGAACAGACTGCATTTTGGCTGCTAAAGCCAGTTTAAGTAGTGATAGGTCCATTTTAGTTCACAGTTTAAAGGCAGCGAGCCGTACAGCCGTCATCTGGACGCTCAATTTTCGAAAAAGATGGCCGAAAAAATTGCGCACAGCTTGCTCAAAGCCGTCTAAAATACGTGTGCGGTCGAACCTCGGACGAGGGGACCCAATAAGAGCGGACTCGTCGTCGCGCACGGAGAGGTTTTGAGTGATAACACTTTATTGAGCGGAAGGCAGACAGCCTGCCCCCAGCACGGTGCTGCACTGTGAAGTTTCACTTCAGTCAAACATTAAGCCAGTGGGCCACAACCGGCCACAGAAGGTTCTGATCCACAACCACCTAGCAAGGCAGTTATATAGGATTTATAGGAGGGGTTGTTTTTTTTTCACATTTCACATCAGATTGCACTAAAATGTTTTTTCAAAATTGACTTTATGTTGAGATTGTAGTCATTTTCAATACTAATTGTTTGATCTTGCAAAATAATAAACAGTTTCATCACGTACACTGTGCGCCACAACAAAAAGAAACTTTCAGACTTTCACTTTTCAGACAATATTTTTACTCCATTCATTTATTTTGATTTTATATTTACTTGATGTTATGCTATGATTGAGTAGTAATATTTGACCAGCACTGGCTGCTGCCCAAATGCTTCAAGTACTATGGTAAACTACTCCCCACCCCCACCCCCGTGCTCGAAGTGCAGGACTGAGATGCAAATCCATGCAGACTCTTTATCTCAATCATCCAATGCCAAGCGGTATCAGAGCCGTTCTCTGTTGTCATGGAAACCTTTTACCCTTTACATTTCCTCTTTGCACTTGTCCATCTCAAGGCAGCCGAGTTTCAAAGGCATTCACTCGGAGACCAGTGGAAAATAGTTAGTAAAGCTGATGAACTCATAGAAATACAAAAGTAAGACGTGGTGGGACCTTGGCTTAAGAAATTGAATCTAAAGTTTATCAATCCATCTACCAACTACTCTTTCTACGTGTATATACGTTTGTCAGGGTTAAACTACCTTTGTCATTTCGCTCTGCCTCATGGTCAGAGTGCACTGCCCACTGCATTTTATCATGTCTGTATTTTAAACATTTGGAGAGAGTTCATTTTACTTTTACATAGTGTGAATTTATAGTGTTACTCCCTCCTTTTGTATCTATTTTCGCTGGACTCGGTGAATAACGCAAACACAACGCAACTGTTCGACTACAGTATGTGACCAAAAAAAAAAAACAAAAAAACAAACAGGATTCTATTTTAACCTTTTTGTACTGCTCAGTCCATTTTTCATTGTGTTCCATTTTTGACTTGGTCCCTCCACTATCATTAAAGTACCGATGTCAGGGCTTGCTGCAAAGGAGGATTCAGCTGGCCAAACACCAATGTTGTGGTTAACTCTCATTAGGAGCAAGAATCCAAAAGACCCAAAATTCCCCAAAACTCGAAACCAGGAGATCACAAGAACAAACACTGAGAAACAGCAACACAACCCAAGCAGAAACACAGGACAAAGAACACACAGAAGAAGTCCAATATATATACCACAGCCACCAGGTGAAAACAATCTCACACTAAGGCACCGGTGAAATACATCAGGGCAGGGAGCAGCAGTCAGACAGGAGGAGGGAAAAGTCCAGGAGCCAAAAACAAAATCCATCATAGAAAATCTACAGTTTCCACAGGAAACTATATATATTCAATTATATAAAAGACAATACACTAAGCCATGTGTTAAGATCACAGGTGTATGACCAACATTTAAATTGATTGATTACAAAAAGAGTAAATATGTGACTTTATTTAAAAAAAAAAAAAAAAAAAAAAAAACATAAAAAAAAAA
>OMNM01027928.1:2925-15988 GCA_900302745.1 Parablennius parvicornis | reverse complement strand
ATTTTAATTTATTTAAAAAAAAAAAAAAAAAAAAAAAAATACTGACTAAATGTAGAATCATTCTAAAATGTTGTCTCAATACCTAAACAGAACAAGGCAGTGTTTACGAAACATTTCTGTAATTCAAATGCATTATATCGTATAATAGCATTGAATAGAAAAAGTCTGATACTCCAATTTTTCAAAGTCATACCGAGTTTGTAACTTGTCCAAAAAACTAAAAAAGAAAGAAAAGATAAAATCCTTCATCAGACGCCCACATTAACCAAAAATTAAAGCTTCCCTGTCTTGTATTGGTTTTGCAGTATTTCCACCAAAGCACTTCTGGTCAGTGCAGCTTTAATTTTGTAATTTCCCTTCCAGATTATTTTTCACACTTGACATCTTTTGATTGAGTTGAGCAGACATTTCCTCCTGCTGTTATGAACGGGGTTGTCAGGTTGGTATGAATTTAAGCAATAGAGCTGTGAGATTTTCACAGTTTTGAAGACCAAAGTATGAGCCACTCTCCCAATTACTACGACAATCCTTTCTTTAAATCTGTGTCCGTAGTTAGGTGAAAGAGAAGGAGAAATGAGGTCCTTTTAATGAAGCTGTGGCAGGAAAGAAATTTGGCTGAAGTTAAGGCCAAGAATTAAATAATGAAGGATGTCTGAGGATAAGAAACCAAGAATATCACAACAAACGTAATTACTAGAAGCATTACCTTCACCTTAACATAGACGAGATTAAATGATGTGCTCTTCAGTTAAAAATGCTTTATAATTTGAGAAAGGGTAGTATCCCTCCAGCGAAATCCTGTCATTACTTCAACATCTTTCAGAGGCTTTGCTGAACTTGTCCTGAAACCAATAAAAGTAATTAGGTTTAAGAAATGCATGCGATTGTGAGATTTTATGCGAGGTTTTTAGTAACACACGACCTCTAAAATCGATGTTTGTGCCACCTCCTGACATGAAAGTTGCTGCGCTCTTTCAGTTTTTCTTTTTCTTCTCAATTTTGTATTTTCCCAATATTTGGTTTAATAGTACAGAGGCCAAGATGTGTCAGCGCAATAGCAAAAGCCACAACGCAACAGCAAGAGGCACAAAGCAACATCCACAACAGGAAATGAACCCACAATATTGTGATAAGATAGTTTTGCCATGTTGCCCACTCCTAATCCAGGGTGTGAACCATAAGCCAAATCAGATCCACAAGCTGCCAAACCACCAAGAAAATTGTAAACATTTCAAAGAAAACATTGATTTTATTGAACAATTTTTTTTTAAGAGTAGCAGAAAAACACCGAGACCAGAGCTGAGATGTAGCCGGTCTGCCACCCAAGTTAGTAGAAAGGAGCTCTGCTAGAGCATGATATCTAACAACAACCCAAAATGTAACAACGACCCGAATTGTTGTAAGATGTAATAAATGTAATAAAACCAAAAATGTAATAACTGGCCGATAATGTAACTAAAGTGCTGAGCCCGAAATGGAACAAAACCCAAAATGTAATAACTCGCCAATAATCTATATGGTACTGTTTTATTCCTAGTTTTATGTATTTGTGAATTTTTTTTTTTTATGGACTCTTGTGTCTACAATAAAGACAATCTATCTATCTATCTATCTATTGTAAAAACATTTAGCACCAATTTAAATGTGATCTTAATATGTTTAATGCTTATATATTATTTTGGATTGATGATTGGAGAAGTACATTACAGATTATAGAGAACAGAAAATTCAAAATGACTTTGGCATCAGCAACCATGCAAAAATACCTGTATAGATACTGTACATAGATATACATTAATACAAATAGTCAAAACTTTTAGAAGTCATCCTTTCAGTGTTATTCAAATTGAAGCAGTTCAAGTTCAAGTACAAACCAGAAATCACTGACTCACTGTATGATGTAACAGAATTATTACAATATTAGGGAGAAAACATTTTGCTTGCTCCATGATGTAATATTAAATGTCTTTAGGTTTTGGGCTCAGGATCTTTTTACATTGTTGACCAGTTATTACATTTCGGGTTATAGTACATTTTATTTTAGTTAATTTAATTTAGTTGCTAGTTAATCTGGCACTCAGATGAACTCAGTGCAATATTAATTTTGGGTATGTGTATTAACTGTAAACACAACTTTATCACTACTGGGTATTGTTGAATACTATGTATGATGTTCTAAAGGACTAAACCCAAAAATCACACCCAGTGGATGGATTTGGCGTCTGGCATGGCGACCCCCTCCTTCGCTATTTGTATGTGTGTGTGATTAGGTGAATGTGACTAACGGTGTAAAGCGCTATGGGACTGCTGAAGTCGTTGAACAGTGCCATACGTATATAGCACTTATATATAAATGGAATCCATTTACCATAGACATTTTCACTTTTAAATACGGTGCTCTAAATCAAAATACCCTGTTGCAGACCTATTCATTTCAGTGTGTAGAATTCAAAAATGACTCCATCTGCAAACAAGCAAGAGCAACGAAGACCCAAGCAGTACCTTATCAGAGGTATGAGGGTCAAACACATTACTCCTCCATCAGATTTGGACTATGGAAGTCAGATGTAGATGAGGGTGTGATGTCCTGCAGGTGTCCAGTGTAGCCAGAGAAACCTTGAACATCCAGAGTGACTCAGAGAACTATCTGGTAGATGTGTCTCATTTTCTGCTCAAAAACAATTCAACGAGTCAAACAGTCGAGAAGAATCCAAGGGCTGCGTTAACCAGCTGCAGTCTCTCTGCTCACTTGTCAAATGAGCAGTTATTTCAGACCAAACGCTTTGAAAGTTTTAAAAACTGTGCTAAAGTTCCAAAAATAAGTTGCCTTCCAGTGTACTTTCCCAATAGTCCATAGACAAAAGTTAATACACTCATTTCAGTGCAGAACTTCTCAAAACTCTGCTTAGGCGATAAACATCCCCACTCCTTCTCCTCCTCACGGAGGCTTAACAATCACACAAACCTGCTGGCGCCTCCACCTCACACACGCTCACCTGCATGCGCACTCGGTATTCAATAAACATGAAGCATCTGTAAACTGCAGACGTTTCTTCGGAAAGATAGCACTAAACTATTTAACATTTATTTTACAAAATATATGAAATGAAAGACATTTAAGATTTTTGAACATTATGAAGATGTTGCAATAAAAGCTAGCATCTTCATTAGGGATCAGAAGAAGCACTCAGTAGAGTGCAGACCTTCGCCAACACTGCATTTGTTTGTGGAACCAAGTTACCATCACTAGCATAATAGCCGTTAGCTCATATCGAAGCTAACTAGGTAGGTCAGGTCGCATCATCACTGTGAAACACTGAGTTGGGGGCATCTCCATGGCAACAGAAGCTGATCTCCATTGATTTCCTCCATGAGGTACCATCTCATTCGCTTTGTATGGGAAATAGTTTTTTTTGCAGTTTTTTGGGATTTATTCAGAAATGGTTAGCCGTTAACATCCCAAAATCTAATCGATTGGGTCTTAGATGATGACAAAGCATCCCTGTTAATTTCATGCAATTTGAGTGAGATGTTTTTGCAAAAAGTTGGCAGAATACATACTTACCTACCTACCTGGCCTATATACCAATAAATTAATACATGTAGCTCACCCAACTTCGTTGACAAAGGTAATAAATTAACAATGAGGTAGCCATGCTGTCAGGGTGAGTTTGCGAAAACATTTGCCACCATAAGATTTCATTTAAATTAGCTTCATGTTGAGATTACAGTTATTTAATGTAGTAAGTATGGCTTTATGAAAATATAGACATGTTCATCAACTACACTCTGCGCCACAACAAAGAAAAGCTTTAATTTTGTCTCTGTTGTGACACAATAGAATTACTATTGTAACAACACATCATCAATAGGGTGAAACTAACCTGTCTCACGACAATCAAAACCCAGCTCACGTTCCCTTTTAGTAGGTGAAACAATCCGACTCTTGGTGAATTCTGCTTCACAATGATAGGAAGAGCCGACATCAAAGGATCAAACAGTGAAGTCGATATGAACACTTGGCCGCCACAAGCCATTTATCCCTGTGGTAACTTTTCTGACACTTCCTGCTTAAAACCCAAAAAGTCAGAAGGATTGTGAGGCCCCGCTTTCACGGTTATTATGGCACTATTTTAATGGTCTCGCCAACTCAAGATGAAATTAGGCCGAATGTAGCACCTGAACTAAAATGTGTTAGACAAGACTGCCTGAAATATACCTATAAAAGCATTTATTTGAAGTTTTCATAAAACTGACTGCCAATGTCCAGGACTTTCATGCTACTTTGTAAAAAAAAAAAATGTTTTTTAAATAAATTAAAAAAATGTCGACGTAAAGAGGTGCACAGTGTAATGAAAAAACAAAACACAGATATTGCAAATGACTGAAATAAATATGTCCAGGTACTCATGCTTTGCTAATTTAAACTGACAGAGTTTTAAATATAGATAAAAGTGTGATTTACCGCAATTAATTTGGTTAACTAATGAAAAATCAAATTTCATATCTGTTGGCCTGAGGGCAGAAATAAAAAGCACAAAACAAAAGAAAATCAACCAAAATCTGCATATTCAACACACAGCCCTGCTTCTGAAATCCTGCAGATGCACATGAAATTAGAAAAAAAGAACTGATCAGTCACAGCTGGTGTAATTTAGAGGAAGAACAGATCTTAAATCACAAGTATATTAACAGTGTATTTATCAAAAATCATATTCCATGTTCACCTAATACCATGCAGCAAACACATGCAGCTAACAGGTGGATACAATTCACAGATGACCCAGTTTCACCACAAAGAAAAAAGAAAAAAAAAAAAGAAAGCATCAGCATCAAAACAGTCTGCTTTAATAGAGATTAGTTCCTTTGTTCACTGAGGCTGCTTTCTTTTTTTTTTCTTCTTCTTTTTTGGCTGTCATTTTCTAGTAAAATTTAAAACTGGTCCACTGGTTTAAACAGAGACAGGGTGAAACTGGGGCTTAGACAGAAAATAACAAACAGTAATAAATACTATACCGAAGGTTTTTACTGGCACTTCTTCACGATAAAAGTCACTCTCTGTTTCACATATTAAATGCATTTGTACAACATTAGTTCTGACTCTGTAGGATAACGGATACTAAACAGTGTTTAAACTGTACAGCTGGATTTCTATTACTCTGTGAATGCTGCATGTGTAGGCTGCTACCAATACTAAATAATATTTAAAAGCGTCACTGCTACTTATGAATAAACCTATAAGGGAAACAAGTCTTTTTGGAAGCTTTGATTGAATAACTATTACATTCTATATTTGGTTGCAGTTATTATATCATAAATCCTAATCAGCGAACCACTATCTTCAATTAAACAACAGGTATTCAGTATTTATTATATATATATGAAATATTTGTTATACATTTTGAGAGAGGTCTGCGCTTGCCAAACTGCCATTAAAACATAGTATTGTTATTTTTTTTCTTTATCTTAAAGCAGTATCAATGGCATATCCCGCATGCAATGCAATACAGATGAACAAACAGCTGGATACAATTTTCACTACTTATCTTTATCTGGCACTTTGTGTGTGAGTTGGAAAGAGGTTGGCGGTGAATGTAGAAACTAGGAGCTGCAGCTTTGGAGAACTGTGCTCAAGGGTAGATGCAGACCTGGAGATAGGTGCAGGCAGGGGGTCTATTAACACTTAGGGGAGCCAGGCTTGACAGCTCCTTACTCATCTGGGCCCCACAGGGAAGCTTGTTCCCGCCCCGGCACTGTTGTGATGGTCAATACCAGAGCTTCCAGGGACACCTGGATGTGGGCTGGGATGTTCGGTCACTGTAACGGTACTGCTTCATCTAGGATTTCAGTCAGAGCAATACTGAAAGAGACATTTTTGGGTTTTGATTTTTTTTTTTTTCCTTTTATTCTAGGAGTGAGTGGTTGGCTGGGAAAGTCTTTGAGTTCAGCCTTTAAATATTAATGCAAGAGCATGTAAACCCACATATGTGTTTTAATTGAGGTCCTATATATGCGAAGCAATATGTGGTAATCATTAGACCATCAAGCAGATTGTTCTCGTTATGTAGATACCGCAGGGGTCTAAGGAACAATCAAGGCCTTAATGTCAGAGCATGGTAACTCCGTTTGCTCCATGTATTCCAAAATCAAACTCTCATTAAAGGTACAAAGCATTATATGAAATGAAATTCTTTGTGCTTGTCTTGTTATCTTTCTTTCATATTTATAGAAACGTATTTTGTAGATGTACTGTACTGTCAGTGTCGACAGTTCACGATTCCAGAATTAAGGTTTGATTAGCTATAATATGATGCTTAAAGGGACAAAAGCAAACACATAGTGAGATAGCCAGATAGCTGCTTGCATAGATAATAGGCAATGAATGAAGCGCTACCAGCTGGTGAAGTATGGAAATCCCTGCCCATAAGGACAGATCCCCTTCAGTCACACACAAACTGTCTGTGGATGGTTAAAAGTCTAATGTTTACGTTCTAAAAAACTATGTGGCACACATTTAAAGCTGGCATAATCAAAAGTGAGACCAGATTGTTTGTTGCTATTGTGGCTGCTATTCAGAGAGATGCACCACTTCCTAACTTACCTGTATTGAAGTCAGAGCCAAATTCCACAGCTTATGTATCTTAATCAAAAGACTTTAACTTCCCTTGTCTTGAAGAAATCAAATTGAAAGAAACTCGGACATCTTACGTTTTTCCCAGGGTAAAATGACCTGTATAAGGAAGCTGATAAGAGTGGCAAAATTATACTGGGAGTTGCTTGAATAGGGCCTAATAGGTTGAATTCCTGCACTGTCACGGCATTGGGGAAATTTCACTTTTGCTTATGTGTCTTTTTTGCTCGTGACAGCATTTCGCAGTGTGTACCACTAAAGAATCACATTTTGTACAGACCAATAAGGTTCTTCAGGTTGACTGCCATAACAGAGAACAACTTTTCTTCCCGGATGAATAAATACCAATTTGCAAATAGGATTGCAGGAATTCATAGCACAAAAATGGTCTTGTAAATTAATCACATATCGACTTTTTTCTGCTGCTCACTTTTTACAATTTAGTTTTTTTAAGATTTTGCAACTGGTACCACAAACTTAGCCAGTTTCAAAGCTGGATGCTGGCTATTGTCATAACCAGGATTTTTACCCCCGTGCCCAAAAAGACACACACACACACACACACACACACACAAACAAACACACACACAAACACAATCTGGACCAAAATTTTACATCATCCGCCACCAAGGTGTTGATTAGCTACAACTTCATAAAATATACACTGCTACTTTCCCTTCCGTTGTAACCAATCAACACATTTTCTGGGTTATTTTAAGGGAGAAATGAAGAATCGAAAAATACACATAACCAAGTCACGATAACAGAAACAACAACAGTCTTTAGAGATTTATGACCAAGGGTCGACATGGACACAGAGAAACGACATAATCCACATCCAGATCAACAGCCTTAATTCATTTATTTAGTTTGGTGATCCCGTGATTTTATTTCATAATTTCAAAGAACATAAGATAAGACATTATTTTTACCTTCCTCCACATTATTGTCCGAATTGTAGTTGAGAAGCGTGGCTTCAGGTAGTGGTAGAATTGTGGCGATTTATTCCTCTTTTTTTTCGGATCGCAACGGCAAGAACAAACTGCACTTCCCAAAACCAAAACATGCTACATCTCCATTTCCCACAATGCACTTTTCATTTGAAGTGACAGGCTCAGCATATAACAATATATGGCGAAATGAAACATTGTAAAAATTATAATTTTGATCTGGATCACCACCAATTTTTAATGTGTTCTTCTTTTGATGAAAATGCCCCTGTGTACCAATTTTAATGAAGATAGGCCAATTACTTTTAGAGATATATTGTTAACCGACAAAATAATTTCTAACTTCTTTGGTGCAGGTAAAGGAATAAAGTTTTTACCTCCTCTGTTGGACTGGCTGAAGTGGTTAAAATAACTGAAGCTTTGAAATCATTTGGCAAAAGCTATTGACTGATAAATGTCACATTTCCATCTGTGATATTATGACTACCACAATGATGTAGTGATGGAATCTAAACTCCAGATCTTTAGCTGCAACTTTTAAAAACTATGGGGACTTGTGCTTAGTTTGTCCTGCCTTCCTATTCCCTTTAAACATTACACACCGCTTGGTCCACTTGCTCTGTGTGTACCAGGAAACGCATCGCAACGTCGCCACGCCACAAATCCTCCACACTCTCGCAATCACATCTGGGTCCTTTTCAACAAGTCCAACGAGACCAGAGCTGCAGCGCGTTTGAACAGCTCAGGTGAAATCTGTCACAAAGATTTCAGTCATTTGAAAATGCTGCCTGGGTCTCCTGGCGATTAAAATCTGGTCACAGTATCGCCGCCACACTTATATGCACGGCAACGCTGTCGGCCGCCACAGGGGCACAGCTCCGCTCCAGCCGGTGACTGTGTACTGTCAGAGCTCCGGCTTTTAAAAGAGGGAATAAGCAATAAATGCTTAATGTAAAGTGTCACATCAATTCGTCTCTCTGTAGTATCCGCTGAGTGTTTTTTTTTTTTTTTTCCTAAACAGGCATTGTATTATAATTAGACTGGACATAGTAAGTTTCCCTAATCTGTCAGGGAAATGAAGAAATTTCAGAGAAAGAGAACATTTAATGTAAAACGAGTGAATGCAAATGTAGTTTGAAAAAAAAAAAAAAAAAAGCAGCATATAAATCGTTGCTGCTGTTCACCACTAGCACATCTGTGTTTTGAATCTAAATACGTTTGCCAGGGGGAAGTGCTTTATATACTCACCTGAGCAAATAAATTGGTGTATGCATTGTTTATTTATATATTTATTTGTTTGTTGCCGAAGTAACCTGTCAGGCTGGCTTGCTTGCAGGATAATGAGGCAACGACTGATGATAGCAATACTGACATGACATAGGATTAAAGTGAAATTAACTAGCTTCCAGGCAGAGAAAACAACATTATTAAAAAGCAGTTCATTGCAGACTGGTATGATAAAATAAAAATGAAGAATAAAAAAAAAAAAAAATTAAAAAAAACACTGCCAATTTTTGCAATTCTTCTAATTACTTTAAAGGATTTGGATTTGCAGATGAACAACACATGAAATAGTAATTTGTTAAATCATTGCCAAAAGAAGAAGAAGGAAAAAAAAAAAAAAATATCCAGAAAATCGATGAGCTATGTTTCTGGTCAACAGCTTCTCCTGAAGATAAGTTTCTCTGAGAGAGGAAAGTGTGTGTGTGTGTGTGTGTGTGTGTGTGTGTGTGTGGATGCCGTTCAATATGTGTGTGCATGCGTGGGTGATATTTTACCTTGAGCCAATGTGGCAGTTCCCGTCTCACAATGGATTCAAAGGGGAGTTCATCTTTGTGTCATTCCAATCCATCTCACCGAGCGCTTCCCGGAAAACTGATATGCCCATGAATATTTGCTCCCATCCTTATGTAGATGTGTCTTAATGGACTCTGACAGCTGTGTGGCTATTATTGATGTCCCTGTGAAGCATAATGAAAGTGAAATCACTCCTCAACAATAGGTGGCAGCTAAATGGTGAAAATATTCACGCACTCTGACAGGTTAACATGTATCAAAAAATTACTCCACCATACGTAGAGCGGAGTCATTAGAGAACCAGAAACACCAAACTCATTTTTATCTGAGATGCCTTATGGAGATATCAATCTTGCACGTGTAATGAGTTACTGCAATATAATCCTCTGATGATGCTACCCACACGTGGGGGATTTTTGACGGAACATTCCTGGACAGAAGTTCAATATTAAATCTCACACTGAACAACAACAATCGTGGAAATTATGTGTTGCATGTTGTTAATTTGTGAATTTCCTCCCACATATATATATACTTTTTTTTTTTTTTTTTTTTTTTTTCCTGCTCGCTGAGAGATATCAGCTGCCTCTCACACAAGGTGACATTCCACTTTTCCATTATGCAGGATTATAACAGGTAGGTAGGACTTGGAGGATATAGTGTATTTGGAGGGTTGTTACCCCCACTGGAACTCCCTTATTTTTTTTTTTTTTTTTCCAATTCTGGTGAATAAGTAATGGTGATGAGCAGACTGCCAGCCAGGGGGAATCAAAGGGATTTGGGGCTTAATTCACAGCTTAGCTACCCCCATCTCTGGTGTCAGCACAATGCAAAGTTCAGCGCTAAATCATTAATAAAATAATACCATCAGTCAGTCAACAGTCAACTTAAAAAATATTGAAATCTAATACCTTTTGTGATCAATATCTGAACTCCAGGAAACTGCAGTGTGGAGAAAGAAACAGTTGGATGTCCACTCAGTTGAATGCAGCAATATTTTGACCTTAAATAACCTGTAATGATGCAGCATATTTACTATATTGTACAAAGTTAGGACTCGCATTAATATGATAAATATCAACACTGTTAATATGGCATTCTGTACATTGATAGAGTGTCTGTGATTGGACACAATCATTGGTGTTTGATGATTTCTTTTGGATATTTTAGGAAAACTATTGTATTTGAACACAAATTTCTATGAGACGATGTCATAAATTTAACAAACTGATTTAAAAAAAAACAACTAATAACCTCAAGGTTTGCCTCATTTTCAAATGGACAAATTCAGAAAATTAGGTTGAAGATAAGGTGACTGGGTGGGTGGTAAGAAGCTCTTCAGGGAGCGACAGGTGGGACTGGTCTTAGATAAATCTGTTTTCTTCGCAGTCCAAGTGTTAAGTGTCAACATCAACAAGTCTCTGAGGCTGTAAAATATGAGTTTGGAAGTGGATTTGTTTAAAAATTTTATAAAATATATTCTTCTATTGTGGGGGAAAAAAAAAAAAACCTATTTACATTTGGACAAGATTAGAGATGATTGCCTGTTGGTTAACTGATCTCCAAAGTGAAGTCAAGCTGAGACCATTTGATGAGGGGAAAAAAAGTCCTAATATACAGGAATTCATAACAAGGTCAACAGGAAACTCTTACTCCTGGAGTGAATGCGTAAACAACAAGCAAACAAGACTGCAGAAATTTGGGGATCCATATCAGAAAAAGGAATTTCTCATCCAAAAAGAACATTTGAGCATAACTACAGTTTTACAGTGATTGAAAAGGCAGAGAGTAGCCCTTTTGGAGCAATCCATTTTGTTGAGACGACGTAATTACTATTACTGAGGCCAAACATCAAGTTGTTTGGCCTCAGTAATAGTGGATATGTTTGGTGCAGACCACTGACAGCCTTTTAGGAGAAGAACCATGTGCAAACAGCGGGGCGATGGTGGTGGGAATGCTATCGTTTGAGGTTTGCTGCTCTGCCGCAGGGACCGGGCAGCTTAAAGTCATGAATTCTGCATCATATCAAAGAGTGTTTGAGGATAATTTGAAGGCATCTGTCCGAAAGTTGATGTTGAAACGGAAACGGACCTTTCAGTAGGATAATGATCCCAAGCACTGCTTGCATATTCACTAAGGAATGACTCAAAGAGGGGAAAAAAAAAAAAAAAAAAAAAAATAGAGGATTATGGAACGGCCTCCTATTTCAGTCAGAAAAAAGTCCGATTTGAAGTCCATAGAAATGTCACGGGGGATTTGGAATGAGCACCATATGCAAGAGCACCCTCAAACATCTTAAAACTGAATGAAACTCGCATGTAATAGAAGTCAACAACATTTCAGCAAAGCCAATATCAGAGACTTTGTGGACAAGTATGTAAACACCAATTAAGGTGGCAGCGGATTTACTTGAATGTAAAACAAAAATTTCAATTTGGAAGCAGTCACAATGCTGATCGGTCTCCACGTTCTCATTACTTTGCAGTCAGGTTTGTGTTTGCTTGTGTCATTCATATTGGCGGATGAAGTGGCAGCGCAGAACCGACACTTCTATTTATTGCGTCTATAGAGCAGCGACCTTTGACAATGAAAATAATCTTGATTTCTGAACAAGAAAGAGCAGCGAAAAGCTTCTTGTCAAGAAGATATACTTTCAACTGTAATGAGCAATGGCTGCTGATGCAACTTGCACAATAGCGATGTGCGCAAGGTTACCTCATTTTCCATCGAGTAAGGTTATTTTGTTCTTTGTCATCCTGGGACAAAAACCTGAATTGTTAAATATATTAAGAGCCAAACGAAAGTGGCTGATTTCCAAAAAGTCTTATTGTTTTTGGACAGTGCTGGGGGGAGATCACTTGTTTCTGTGCGCCGTGTTTCTTGAACAATTGTTTTCTCTGTCCACTCTTTTTAAAAGAACTTCTTGTGCTAACAAGACGTTTCTGTTCTAAATGGTGTTTTTGTGAAATAAGAGCCCATGTAATATTTTAGGTCGTGAAGCATTAAAGTCAGAGGCAACAATATTTTATGAAGAATTGCCCACATGCTCAAATAGGGACAGCCAAAGGAAGAGTATTTACTTATAATTAGTTTAATTTCTTATTCAACTCAATAAAGTTGGATGTTTTTCGACTCCATTTTTAACGTGCTGTATGTTAGAGGAATAAAATTAAAGCCTATATCAACATCACTGCAAACAAGAACAAAACAAATTAACCACTTTCACATGAACACTTCTCTGATGAGCTTAACCCTTGTGCACCCCTAAGTTTATTTGCATTTTCAATTGAAAATACTCAGTAATTTTGCCTGCATTAATAGCAGTGAGGGTTTAAAAAAAAAAAAAAAAAAAAAAAAGGCCAGGATTCTTATTATATATATCTTTTCTAAATCAAGATTTAAAATTCCAACCTTGGATCTAATATTAAAGCTATGATGCAGTGTGTAAACAAAGACGTGCAACCTCTTACACTAGAGACGGTTTTAGCACCTTTGGCTCCCGTTTTAATTTTGATTGCGTCCCTGAACTAGTGTTATTTCCAAAAAGGTATTAAACGGTTAAATCTATTTGCAAAATATATGCAAATTTAATAGTTATGATCAGAATTGAGGTTAGTCAAAAAGATTAATTGCTGTGAAAATCAAAAAAAAAAAAAAAAAAAAAAAAAGGTTTTTTTTTTTCCCT
>OMNM01027926.1:1255-13289 GCA_900302745.1 Parablennius parvicornis | reverse complement strand
CCGACTGGTTTGATACCGCCAAAGGTTTTGTCACCAGAGATCATGGCAGAGCAAGGCTTTATCTGCTCTGAGGTTGAGCGATTATAAAAATAGATTTGCAAACGTTTGAAGAAAACCACAACAACGCCTCAGTGTTGTGAAGGAGACCTTAGCACTGTTAACCTCAAACAAGCTTACCTTCAGTTTCTGATACAGAATGCGGTGCCATTTCAAATATGAATGAGTAAGGTGAAAGGTAAAGCTGTTTATTTGGTTTCCGTGGAATACACAGACTAAATTATGATGTTTGTTTAAGCGGAAATGGGAGAAATGCTGAAAATGATGTAGTTTGATGTTGGGCCAATTGTGGATGCTGTTGTTTGTTTTTGTAATGAAACTACACTTGCATGTGTGTTTAGAAGGATAGCTGGAGGTTGGATTGCTTTTATGATTGAATGTCAACCATAAAACTACCAAGTCTGTGGAGAATATGTACGGGGAGTCACAACGCTATCGAGGCCACCATTGTTGTTATTGTCAATCTACTTGCGCAGAAGAACTATTTACTATGGTCGTGGTGCACATATGCAGTAGCGTTTCAGAAAAGCAGCTGGATAATCAATGACAATACCTGTGGGAAAAAAAAACAAAAAGCTATTTAATATTTGACCTTTCTCCAATTGATGATTTTCTTTTAACAAAACAAATTGAAGGTTTTCACAAAAAAAAAGAAAAAAAGAAATAAAAGATACATGACATCCATAAATGAGCAAATGAAGATACAGAGGTGGTGGGATAGCAGCCAAAACGGAGGCAGACTCACAGGGCCAGAGCTTATCCAGATCTGCTCTGTCACTTGTTAACATGTCCTGGTCAAACAGTTCATCTCTCATTATCTAAATGAGATCGTGACCGCAAAACAAATAAGACAAGTCCTGCCAGGGTTTGAAAGGCATGAAGGAAGTGGTCTGCACATCCAGCGATGGGAACGGAGGAAGAACTAGATGGAGAGAGGAGTCAAACTGGAAGTGGAGGGGGAAAGATAACTCTTCAATTGAAAGTGAAATTATGTCTTGGAGGTTTTTTTTCTGATGCACCACAGTGACAATGGGCATATTCATTTTTTTATCTGCTGGTGTAGAAGAGGGTAAATGCACAATGAGATGGACAGATAGGCTATGATAGAGAAATAACGATTGGTGAATGGTAAACTTATAGCCCACCTGAAACCTTAAATCTTCAGTGGATAAAGTAGTAGTAAATAAGTAGGACCTGTATATCCAACATTTTCTTGAGACGCAGCAGAATACAACGGTCATGAAAAACATGTCAGATTTTTTATTTAAACTTCAAGGGACAAACATTTTCTTTTTTTTAATACCTCATGCTGGTCGACATTTAGAAAGTGAAAAGACATTTGAAAAAAAAAAGAAAAAAAGATTTCTCTCCTTGTGCCAAATCCCAAGGAATTACCAGACCTTTTTTTCAGAGTGCAATATATACAACATTCAACAAATTGGAGTTACGCCACAGATGATTCACAAGTGAATTATAATACAAGGATTATAGCTCCTCTTGGTGGCAAAATGACATTTTATTCCCATTTTTACAAAATGGAGGCCTCTGGAATACATTTAGGCAGTAATTATAAAACTGCAAAATAAAAATAAAAAATCCTCCACAATATAGTTATAGTGTTTTAGTAAGAACCTCTATGAATGAGAACCAAATATTCAGATAACATATTATTCATCTAAATACAAACCTGAGTCAGTGGATGCAATTGTTTTTTTTTAATTCTCATTAACTGCTAAAATCTGTTTTGCTCACACATGTTGTTTAAATTTCCAGGAGAAGAGTCAGAAATTATTTTCATGATCAAACTTGCTTTAGAGGAATTCTCAGATTTGAGGACAGAAATCATAAATACAATATATTGAGTAGCAGCTGAAACTCTAATGCTTTTTGAGATGCAGTCTGTCTTTCCGCCAGCAGACTGTATTATTGATCTGTATACGATTGACAGCAGCTAGTCAGATATATTTGCTTTAAGTTTCTTAACATAATCTTAAACTATTTAATCCACTGAACAAGCAGATTAAATACTTTTTTTACAGGGGTGATGTTTTAACTTGCACTGTAGACTTTGGCTCTGTGTCGACAACACTCAAGGACAAAACCTGACCGCCAGTTTAATACAAACAGGCCAAAAAAGGGGGGAAAAAAACCCAACATCTTTTTAGTTTTTATAAAACATAGCCATTGGACAGTTGAAAAGCTGCTGGAAAATATCGGTAGACCTTGGACTCATTGACTTGTGAAATCTTCTTTTGCAGCAATAACCTCATTTTACCCCGGCAGATCAGAGTTTCATGTTTCGTACCACTTCAGCTCAGTCATACAGTTCATTATGATCCCGACTTCATCTCGATGATGACAAATGGTCCTGGACCAGATTCAAAAAAGACTATTTAATTAATAAAAAAATCTTATTTTAACATACACCCATCAATTTATCCATTTTCTGCATGTGAACTGATACAATGTATTGATAAGAGATAATGACTCTGTGATTAATTACATTGTTATATTTTTCAAAACATTCCCTCTGGGTTTAATAAAGCTATTCTATTCTATTCTATTCTATTCTATGCATTCAATAATGAACTCAGAAGTAAATTTTGTTTCTCCTAAAGTTAAATTTAAAGTTTTTTTCTTAGTGTAATTGCAGCTTGAAAATGTAACTAGTTTCACAATAAATACAAAAGTCATTTGGTTTGATAGAGCATTGGTGTTTCATTAAGTTGGTAAAACAAAACAAGTTACCACAGACTCTAGAATCAATATCATAGTACCATGTTGGTTTGAATGTGGGTCCTTCATTGTGGAAAAGGCACAGAGCAGGGTAAATGGGTCTTTGCGACAAGACAACAAATCTCGTAGTCCCCACAAATCTTCAGAAGCTTCCTCCTCTCCCTGTTGCATATTCAGCACTATTCTGCTAAACCGCTAACAATTTACTGCCTTCTTACTAGTGGTTGTTTTTCTATAATGACAATTTTAATTGCAGTAAAAATGATATTTTGACAATGAGCTTGAACCATGGTGATGACATGATGGCTACCATGTTAACTTAGGTAAAAATCATTGGAGACACATGTATCATGATCTCCTGGTTCATGAGGAAACAAGTAGAAATTCATGTGTACTCATAATAATGATGCACTTACAGCTTTGACACTCGTCCTCTTTGGGTCCCCAGCATCGACCGTTACACGAACGATGGCATTTCTGACCTGCATAAAATGTCAAGAAAAACAGAATTACCATTTCAATTGGCTTCTTAACATATTGTGTCAACCAAAATGTGGAGTTGGTATTACCTTGGTGAGACTTTAGTATTGTCAAGAGGTGCTGTGCTGGTGTGTGTCACCAGGTAACCCATTTAGAACCAATCAAAACTATTTTGGGGTTTAACCGCATCACAATAGAGCTGATCATTCTGCTTAACTCTGATAACAACTTACATCTTACGCCTGTGTTTATGAAACATGATTAAATTAGCTGAAAGTGTTGATGTTGAGAAACAGTCCATTATGAATGCATTAGCAGAACTCTGCCTGCCCCATAATTATTATACTTAAAATCTAATGTAATAAACAAAGTCTGCAAGAAATGCTGGTTGTGTGATTGGTGTGCAGTTAATTATACGATCTTATGGTGACAATATTTGTATTAATTAATGCAATCTCCTCAAGTTTTCATGCTTCAAAAAAATAAGTCCTGTAAGTTTTGTTATGCAGCCACTCGGAATGAAAACCTCTTCAGGTGTTCGTTTTTTTTTTTTTAATCCAAGACAGAATACAGAATTTGTTCTCTTTGTAACACTTTTGCTCTTCCTCTCACTGGTACATGCTGTTCCAGGCATAAAATCTTCACTATGCTTGACACAGGTTGTTTTGAGAAAATAAAGACAATTCCTCTTGCAACTTTGCACTAAATCAGCCCAGAGTGAAACCAGAGCACATCTGGCTGAGATAAAAGCAGTAAGGGAGCAGTAAGCAGCATCATACTTTCAGAGCTCCAGTATCTTTTTGAGTTTTTTTTTTTTTTGGAGGACTTAATTGACCATCTAGTAATTGACTGCAGGAGGGAAGGGAGGCTGGATAAGTGCACAAGTGCTGTCCTCTGTCCATCAGTCTCTCCAGATGAGAGCCATTACCGTCGAACTGACTTTATTGCCCAAGATGAGTCTCTCCATCTTCTACCCTCCTCCATCTCCTTGTTTGTGAACTAAATTTCATCTTTCATCCACAAACTTCCCCTTAATGATTCATTACTACTCTTTTTTTTTTTTTTTTTTGCTAAATTAATGTCTACCTCTGTATATCTATACCCTTCCCCAGTCCATTCTCTGTATGTCTGCTCTGCTTCCTTTTAACCGACACTTTGACAAAGCTTTAGGAAGAGTTTGACAGTGTTGACTGTATGAAAAGCAGTGTACAAACAGGATAATAATATAAATGTCAGGCAACTATAGGTGGCTGTCTGACAGTGCCAAGTGTGCAGAACCTCTGCTACAGTCGGATATATCTCTTTTCTCCTGTGAGCTTGGTGCCTTGTGAAGTGAGAGTTTTCCTTCCCCTGTCCAAGGCCCTCACTATCTCAACTTCTAAATTCTCAACGACCTAAAATAAACCTGTGCCACCTCTTTTCCTGAACCATAATCTTTAACAGCTTTCTTAAAACTGCCACTGAAGGTTAAAACGTGAAGACTGCTGCCATGCCCGGGCTGCCACGGGCCGAAGGAATCTTCGATGAATTCACCTTCAAATTCCTTTTTTTTTTTTTGACACCAAACACAATACTACTATGACAGCATTGTATAATAACAACATAATTCTTGTGCCACCCGGAGAGAATGAAAGAGAGATTATCTTATCAATTGGGTATTGCAAGTTTGGAGACCCTTGATCTTTTAGTGGGGATAGGAGACTTGCACAGCAGTCAGGGTCGATCCAGGGCTAACAGGGCTGCAGGGAGGACGGTGATCGAGCAGAATATCAATGCTTGCAGCTGTTAATATGCAACCGAAGTCTTCAGCAAGTCTTCTGAGATAATATACAAGGACATATGCAAAAGCTTCTTTTTTTTATTTTATAATGACAATGCACTTTATTGTGTTATTCTGTATTTGTAAAACGAGACATCTTAAAGAAAAAAAGCAAAAAAATGACATAAACAACAAAGCATTTAAATGTCAAACAACTTGAACACAAAATTAGTAACAAAAGGAGAGCATAGCTAAGAGGCTTAGTCAGTGAATTAACAGAAATGGGTCAGGAGGGTACTCGATACCTCTTTACTTGCAGCCACCTCAATCGTCACCCCATCCACCAATAGATTAAGTGTGTTTATGTCACCCAAGTAAATCCCATCAATATTCAAAGCAATCATTAACACATCTTCTGACTGGCTATAGTAAAGCATTAAAGTAACATGAACATCACGCTTGAGACATTGTTAGGATGAGCAGAGTGACACAATGGGGTCAAGGGGCGATTTTGTAATGAGAGTGTTTTGCTGCAGGCTCATCCATTAAATGTGAACTGGACTGAGATTAGGTTAAAATGTTTTGTGTTTCTTATTTAGAGCATTTCTGAGGACACTATTTACCAGACTGAGCCTGTTTTGAAAGCGATTTGCAAGAGACACAAACAGATTTTAGTTTGAAGTCTTATAAATATGGAATTGGAAATGTGTCAGATAAAGATAAGTAATTGTAATTAAAAAAAAAAATGAAATGGATTCGTGGAAATCAGCTCACACATGTAATTTCTATACACCATTCAGCAATACGTTATGACCAGAAGAAGTGAATAACACCAACTCTCTGTATCATGGCCTTGTCATTGTCTGAGAAATATCAGGAATCATTGCACGTGATCGGTCATCACTTAACTAGATGGTAGAACTAGACAGAGCTAGATGCTGGATATATTAAAAGAAAAAAAAATTAAAAGACCAAATTCACAACGTAGTAGATTATAAAACTAAAATAGTCCATTTCGATAAAAAATGATGCAATTTTCACTCAATAATAGTATAACAAGTAAACACACAGAAACAACAGGCAGTTTTGGTTTATCTCCACGCCAGTCAAAAAGGCTGTCATAAAGTACATAGTTAGATTTTGTCATACCTATGCCAAGTGTACAACCAGAAAAGGTAGAAGATCAACCAGGTTCATTACAGATGATGTCATTCACTGTGGTTTTTTTGAGGTTGTTTTCTTTTTTTTAATTTTGAGCTAGCTGTTAGAAAGATAGTCATTTGCGCTATTGAATAAATAAAGCTTTTTTTTTTATATGTAAATACTGGAATCTGAACAGATTCAGCAGTGTGATGCATCTTATAAATGGAAATTATATTTTGAAGTGTTTGTCTTTCAATAACTATGTCAGGAAGAAGAGGAAATAAATCTGATATCTGTGAAGAGTTTTGATTTCAGAAATGTTGTTTAACAAACAATTTCCTGTGACTTTAAGCTCAGATTTATCATCAGCATACAAATAGCATTTCAGAAAATCAACCCAGTAAATTCTAAACTGAAGTTGATAACTCCTCAGGTGGATTCACTTGAAGTTGAAAAGTTTTTAACAAATTAAAACTTGTGACCTCAGAAAGAGGTTAGATCTCCTCTGCCAGACTTTCTATCTCTCTCTGAGGTGATCAGCTTAAAGTAACAAACCATACATGCATCCGCAACAAACCTCTTTGCAGTCGAGTGGTATTGTTTTGGTAGAACAGGAAAAAAAAACCAAGACCGATCCCACTTTTTCATTCTGTCTATGTGTGGATTGTACTACTTTAAAAAACAAGCTGCATTTCTATAAAAGTCCTATAACAAAGACAGTGAATTGTAATGTTTTTGCTGTTGTGTCTTTACTTACATGTGACACTACTATTGGTGGGAACCACCACAGGATGGCTCCGTGGGTTCTTCACAATGTCTTGCCAATGGATTGTATCTGCATGGCATAGGAATTTATTCTGGTCGACATACACACCTCCACTCAGAATTTCTGTGGAAAAGACCGAAAAAGACAATTAGTACAAAGATACACAAAGTACTGTAGAGTATGATGTTAAAGTTGCACTAAAATAGATACTAAAGGTTTAATCTATTATAGCAGATAGAATCTATTATTTCCACCACCATCGTAATGATAAATCCGTTCGATTAAGCCTTACTAATGGACACCAGGCCAAATATGTTTGTAATTTTATATCTAATCATGGTGTCTATGTACCTCACTATTATCATATGCAATGCCATGTCGAGCCGATGATCCCAGGTCTTAGGAGAAGGTCTGATTCCTTTTGCCAGACACACACACACACATGCACACGCAGTCTGCTGAATGATTGGATACAGAGGGGAGCCGGGATTATTGTTGTGCGGGAGTTTAGAGAATGCCTAATCCTGACTTTTATGTGAGGAAGAAAGAGAGGAAAAGAATGAGAGACAGACAAATAAAGATGGAAGAAAGCCACACAGAGACAAATGGCAGGAAGGAGAGACGAAGTGAAGCCCGGTAGCAGATTTGCATTATTTACTGAGCTTGTGTGTTCTCTCATCTCCCTACAAACACATTACTGACACAGGGCTGAAAGTGATGAGACACATAATCCAACATGAGACTCCCTGCCAGAACCTCACCAAACCAGCTGTATACAATCCGGTCCTACACTAGCTCCATGAAAAGATGTTCCACCGATAACAGTGTCCCCAAACCAAGTCTCACCTCTCCCTCCTTGTCCTTCTGCACGTACGGTGATAGTTAGGTAAATAAATTATTTTTACCACAGGTGGGACATATCTCAGCATGGAGGAGCTCACGATTCAAATTCAAATTGTTTTCACATTAGTATGCTGCCAGCAAAGCTGTGCATTGAACAGACTGATACACAAAGTGGAGTAGATAATGTGACAAAAACTGCCAGCAGAACATATTAATCCAGTTCAACCAAGACACAAGTCCATCTCCTAAGTCTTCCCACCATTATTCTGGCAGGTTAGACTCCGATTGGAGCCACAGTGAAAATTTTCTAGCAAACCTATCTAAAACATATTAGGCTACACGGGGGGGTAACTTTTTTTTCTTTGGCTGAGTTCATTTGTCTCATTTGCATAAATTCGTGCAAAGACCTTCAGTGTGATTAAGCTGTTTGACACCCTTAGGTGAAAGAGGAGGGTTTTCCATCTGCACCAAACTCCCTCATAAATATTAGAACCTATACTAAGAAAGAGGAACATGCACTTTCTGACAAACCTGTAGCAAAGGCTTCATTGTTTTGCAATGTAATCATTATTTACACAATGAACCTGCTGTTGTCAAAAAACAGCAACAAACAAACAAACAAACAAACAAACAAAAGGTGCACAGATGTTTAGATGAATCAAGAAATTAAAACTGGATGAGTTGAGGAGTCAACTCCCTCAAACACACATTAAAAAACTTTGAGTCTCAATTTCAAACATATTCTAAACCAAATTGTCATGTTCTCTAGCGTTCAACACATTTTGTGAAATTATATATGCAATTTTTTAAGTAAATAACAAGTAAATCAGAAAATACAGGAACTCCTGTTTAATTATCTGGACAACAATAGAAACAGAATAGAAAACTTGTGCAACGACACTTTTAAAGGGTTCTGTCCACTAATAGAACACATTGAAATCTACTGAAGACATTCTACCAGTAATGTTCCTTTATGTGTTTAAAATATAATTGAAACATACACTATCGCAACAACAGAAATAAAACTTAGTTGGGATTAAAATTTAAAAAACATTATCATCATCCAAATTCATATTTTTTTACAGTAATTGTATAAAACCAAACCACACATAAGTTTCACGACTGATTACTGTAGTTTTTTTTTTTTTTTGTCTTATTATGTCACTGTATTGAACTATTAATGTGAATAAATTGCACTCTCCCACTGCTCTCAAGTCATCTGTTTATGTAATTTACTGGCACCAGTGCATCAAGTTTTAGATAAAAAATAATGAGCAATTATACATCTTGGGATAACATCTTGGGATATCCTACAGGCGACAACTTGAAATATTTTTCAAGGAAGAACAAGATCCCAAATGTATTTTCTTGAAAATTACACGCAACAGAGACTACCAAAGAAACTGCAGCTTAAAATAAGGTTTTCAGATGACAACAAAAATGGAGCAAGCACTTACATTGACCTTGATCTTTTAGACATGAAACCCTGATTAGGTTATCCGTAGTGAGATTGGAATATAAACATGAACCTATTCCCTAAAAGCACATTGGATAGAATAGAAGTGGTAATGGCAAACCTGACCTTTAACTTTTGGCAACCAAAATCAAATCTGTTTACATGTGAGTGAGAGGAAATTTGGTTCCCAAATTTAAACACTACGTGTTGGCTGACAACAGCCAGTGGAGCAAAGACATACACATTTGTCTGCAATGTGTGACAGCACAGGATTTCAGTATAATTGGCTACTTGCTGGCACATTGCCCAGAACAGTTACAGAATTTCCCAAGGCCTATTTTATCAAGATATGAATAATTAAGAAACATATACAACATAATACCTATGATGACATCAAATACTCATGTAGGCTTTCTTTTCATTAGAGAAAAAAAAGCTTGATGTGCATGTGTTCTGGGTGTGGAATCAGCAGCCTGGGGAGATCAATGGATAAATCCTGCTGTTGATTGTTTAGTGAGTAGAGAAAATGTCTTAATTAGTTTGTTCACGTAGCTCCAGCTAATTTTTTTTTAGCTCTTCCCCTTCTGCCATGTCCCAAGAGCCACACCAAGCATCTATGAATGAGCGTATGGCTTCAAAATGCACAGCAATATTCAGTACCATGCTGTATGACCATTTGAGGAAAACAATATGAAACTCGGGGATGCAGAACAAATGTATGCAGGCAATTATTTTGATGGTAAGTGCTTGTTGTGATTTTTTTTTTCTTCTTTATTGCAGTGTGGGGATGAGTTTGATTAAGACTGGGAGGCAAATAGCAAACCAATGACCAAAAAAAAAAAAAAGAAAAAAAACACATTAATGAGTTAGTGAGAGTGAATTAATATCTGTTGTGTGAACTGTTTAATAGGGAAATATGTAGGACAACAGAAACACTGTAACCAATGGCTGGAGAGCTCCACTGTTGAATTGTTTTATCAAAATCCTCCAAGATAGTTTATTGTTTTGTAATCTCAAATAGATCAATGCGCAGAACCAGTACTATCAATAAATATAGAAAAACACATTTATTCAATATGTTAACTTCAGTCCCTCTTCATATTGTTTTCCAGTCATAAAAAAAATAAATAAAAGAACAACAACATATTGGCTTTATAGATAAGTAGGAATAAACACATTCAGCCAGGCAGCAGTTAAAAAGATAGAGGAGCAGCTAGAGATTCTGGAAGACACTGAAACAGTCAGGCAATTACAGTAAACAGACAGGTATTCAATCAAAAAGACAGAGGCGTTTCTTCTCTCTCGCAACAGTGAAACTGGGGATTTTACCGTCGGTCTCCACAGCACAGTCTCATTGATTTCTGAGAGCTTGAACTTGGTTTCAGCTCAGCACTGTTGTAAGCTCGGTGGAACCGAAGGGAGAAACTCTGCAGGAAGATGAGGATGCATTCTGGGTCAAAGAGGCTAAATGCTCGGGTGCAGATCCTGCTGGACTCCCCAGCAGCAGAGGAAAAGCTGAAGATGTTGCTCAAGGCTGCACTTCGCAGACAGAATGGCAGAACTGCACTTACAGCACACACACGCACGGAACGAGAAAGACACACACACACGCATATATACAGATCATTCACACACGCACACACATACACACACATGTCCCAGGCTTGGCTGTAATGAGGCCCTCATTACTATATGTGCCATGAGCATCAATTAAATTACCAGTTTGCTTTATCAGTGGGCTTGTAACTAGAAGGTCACTAATTTGAAACCCTGGAAAAGGAGCGGAGGAAATGTGGGCAGAAACCGTCAGCATCACTCAACTGTTCCTCTGCAACTTAGGAACACATGTCATCACTGACCATTTCATTTCAAAGTGGACGTATATCAGATGGAGGTTTCAAAATAATTACAGTGCCAGATAAAACATAGCTATGCGGTAATAGGGGAGAGGTACTATACATAACATTTATTTTGGAAATGCTACAGTGAAGTTTTAAATTGCTACTGAAGGGGAAATTATTAAGCAAAATGTAGTAACTTTTTTGGAAGTAGAGTAATTCTGAACAGTTAGTGTACATTTATAATTGGCTATATTTCAGAATAAAGGTGCGGAATGTGCAATCAAAGATGAATATATTATGTTTGATTATTGTTGTTGAATCAATGCATAATTTCTCAGTGCACATGCAAAGAAGGAAAGAAGGAAGGAAGGAAGGAAGAAAAGAAAGAAAGAAAGAAAGAAAGAAAGAAAGAAAGAAAAAAAGAAGTGACTCTTCAGAGAAAATACTCCCTGTGTACACCACTCGTGGCCACACAGCGCTGCGTCAATCACTGTGCTTTAAACTGCTCCACTGCAGACAGTAGATGTCAAGACAGGAAATCTGTGCCTTTGCTCTACAAATAGGTGATCTCCTTTCCCATCCATCATCTTCTATAACCAAACAACTCTATCGTTGTCTTGCAGTCCCCACAGTTGCCAAGGAAAATCAGTGAGAATCCACAGATATAAAGAGTACATCTGTCTTTGCATGTAAGAGAAATGGCAACAAATCTTTCCACTGAGCAAAATGGAACTATTGGTACTTGATCACATTGTCCTGTTTGAGGTCAGGTGTCTCTGAATGTCAATTTAAAAAAAAGACATACTTATACTTGTAAATCAGACCGGGGCATTAGATGGCTTACCACACACATATACTATACAATATGATTTATACTTATATTTTACCTAGCTGAGTTTTTAACATTGGATTTAACAAGTGATAAAAAAGTGCCTGTCTGATGTGTGGTGAGA
>OMNM01027922.1:6664-29015 GCA_900302745.1 Parablennius parvicornis | reverse complement strand
GGGTACACTGCAGGACTTGGGATGTTAAGAAGACAGAGATGGAGGACAAAATATCATCTCACCACTGAAAACTGCAACAAGGTGCAAAGCAGACTACTGCTATGCACATGAAGTTTAACAGATATCTTTTGAAGTCAAATATACTTCTAACAAATTTATTTTGTCCACCCTCTCCATGTCACACTGTTAGGAGGATTCATTTACAGCAGACAGGATGACCCACCAAAACCTTCCCACTATTCGTAAATCCTTTCAAGAACCCGTGGAGCTTCAGTCATTTGAAGGGATGACACCAAATTGATCTGCAACACAGCCTGTACGTATCGTTTTCTTCCCCCACCTTCACAACATGAAGTTATTTTAGACGGGACGATGCCACAGTTACATTCTACATGCAACGGAATTTGTTCAAACAAAAGGTGCAGTTATTGAAGCAGCACTGCAAGAGTGCATGAAAAAAAAAAAAGAATTTGAATAAAAGGAAATGTGGAAAAGCAGATCTGAAATGTCAAGTTTCGAAAGCTTCAGGTCAGGTCACTGAACAATGTGTTATGAAGCTTTGTTTGGTAAAACCATGTTTATATCAGTCCACCCAAGTAACTCCTGCTCTCTGTTACGTCGTCGTCACTGCCTCTCAAAGTGAAGTTTTAACTATGCCGTAATGTTTAGCAAATTACTTTGACTTTATCATGAGAGCTCACACCAAGAAAAAAAAAAACTGAATGTTAAAAAACAAGATTATTCAGCTGCGTCAGTGTGAAAGTAGTTTGTCCTGCTAATTCGAGTCCAGTGGCATAAAGTAGCACCAAAGGTGAGTATGGCACCAGGAAAAAGGACAGACTGCAGGTTAAAAAACAACAACAACAACAAAAAAAAAAAAAACACAGAGCAGACATAAGGGAAGGCAGAGGGAAGTGGACAGGAAGACAGTTTTTCACTTTGCTTCCATACCTCCGCTGCAGCCTGAAGAGGCCTGAACGTCTGTGACCCCCACAGGACAGGAACACAAAGTACAAAAAAAAAAAATACAAAAAATGAGCACAAAAAGAGACAAAGAATGAGTCTGGCTTTGCTACATATTATTCACTGAGCAGACTTCAACACATCAGGGGGACTGTGTATCATCACTGCATAAGAAACGCACCGCAGAAGACGTGCATGCAAAGCTCAGCCGCTACAAAGCAAATTGAGGCAAGCGGTAAAACTAATCTCACTTCAGTAGAACTAAAGCTCAACTTTGGATATTTAATTTAATCATACTGTCAGCATTGTACCTTCACAGCAAGACAGGAGAATTCAGTGCATTACAACAGTAAGAGGGATTTTCCATTACCCCACGAAGCCTCTGAATTATTTCTTGTGAAACCAAAGTGCTACCCCAGAAACCAGAGGAAGACAACTGTGAACACTGTGAAAGCTACGAGAGGGCCAAACTGTGACCCAACAGATCTACCACAAGGATTTATGGCAATTATTGGGGATAATTTAATCAAAAGGATGAGTTACTGATTGCCTGTATCCAACTTTAATCAACAAACCTTTTGAATTGTATAAAAAAAAAAGTTTTAATAGATACAAGATTCAAATCTGCTCTAAATGACCCAGCTTTCACTTTTCTATTACATTTTGGAAATTGGCTCTTGGATCACAACATCGTGGATTAAAAGGAACTCAGAGGATGCAAACATGTTTGTTTTCACACACACAAACACACACACAGTTCCTTCTAGCAGATCTGAAAGTGTGAGAGAAAGAGATGAAACGAGAGCAAACCGGATGTGGTATGTGGGCAGCGGAGCGCAGTGAGAGAGCATGGCACGCCTCCTACTTACCTTTCCAATCGCATGTGACCATATTCTTCAGAGGCCACAGTATAGAATGAAGAGTGTCTTAGAGAAACAAGCATGGAAGAGACGAAGGTGTGAGCGGACAGTTTGTGCAGCGAATCAAAGAGAAGGAGGAAGGAGAAAATTAAAATGCAGAATAGCAGAGACCGTATTTAGGGGGGGGAGGGAGGAAGAAACACAAAGCGGGGATAAGAGAAATGGAAAAGCAGCTGTGCACGAGTACATATGGAATGTTGGTGACAGGAAGCAGCTCAGAGGTGAGAGTTTCTTTATTAGTTACCTGCCGGAAGTCCTGCCTTAGACTTTTTGGCCGGGGTTGCGTCATTAGTCCTGGGTTCAGAGAACGAAGCGGTCCTTGTTGCAGCTGGGGTCTGGTGATGAAAAAGGATTTAACTTTATTTTAATCAAAGGCTCAAATGAGCAAAGGCAGGTTCCATACACTCACATTTATACCTACAGTCTATTCAGCTTTTTTTTTTTTTAATGCTCAAAATGCATGTTTTTGGCCTGTGGCAGTATTTAGAGAATTCCACTTTCCTTATATTTTAGACAATTTCCTATTGGGTGATAGCCACAGAGGAGTAGCGGTTGTTAGCACTTTCGCCACATAGCAAAGAGGTCATGGGTTCCAATCTGTGCCTTTCTGAGTCGAGTGGCTTTTTCCAGGTACTTTTACCAAGATCCAAAAACATCTCATTTAAGGCCAAATGACTCTCAACTGCCTGCATTGGCGATTGCGAGTGTCTGTGATAAACTAGCGAGCTGTCCAGGATGTACCCTGCTTTTGAATATTGTTAGCTGGAATCAGCTTCAGCACTCAGTAACACTAAAAAGGACAACGCTGTATAGAATACAGACGACTGGAACATTTTCAATTACATACATGTTTGGTTATGAAGGAACTTAAAGTCACTACAGTAGAGATCCTTAAAGGGCAATGTTATTAGAAATTTTTGAAAAATATTTACTTTGAGCTTATAGTTTAGTACAGTAGATTAAAAAGGAAACTGTTCATAAAAACCCCAAACATCAAAATGATAAGTTTATAAAGCAAACAATGTATTTAGCACTTTACAACAGAGCAAGTCAGCCAGGTGTTTTTGTCAAACCAAGGAATGTTCGTCATTGTGAGGTCCTTAATGATTAACTGTGTTGAATACACAGCCCAAGGCAACGCACACAGTCTCTAATCGCTTCTGAGTATTTATGACTTGCAGACCATCCCATGTTTAATTAAGAGGTTTTAGTATGGAAATACCATTGCACTGTTACTGGCATTGAGGAGGAAGTTGGCGGTGTGCACGTCCATCGGGGGCTGGTTGGGAATCGGCCGGTGACCGAGAGCCATTCCTACGATGGCCGTCATGTGAGTCTCCGTGCCAAACACGTGGATAGGAATACCGGTGGTCTTCCCTGCAAAGACAAACGGTTTAGATCAACGGTATCTAAAAATCTTCCTACATTTTTGAAGCCATCTCATCTGTAATCAGCAGACATGATCTCTAAAGACTAAATACATCTCACTAACCTACTTCCCCCATCACCCTCAGCCCTTCCTGGTAATTAGGCCCGCCACGTCTAACGAAGATGGTGACCTCGTGCTCCTTCAGAGGACTTTGGAAATCCTTAATGGCCCTGACGATGCCCTGGAGGGAGACACGCAAGGTGAGGTATGTAATGCACGACATGAGCGCTGTGGAGCTCGTTCTGGCTTGTTCAAGTGCACCAAGCTGCATCTTTAAACATCATGTAAAAATGTCTTTTGGTTCCATTCTTTTTAAAGCCCACTGCTCCTACTCTTGTGGATTACTGTGACAACATGAAACGCAACAGGCAGCAGCTGAGAACATCATACTGATCACTTTAATCTATAATTAATCACAAGAAAGTAACAAGTACACAGGCGACATTATCTACTTGACACAAATATGAAATGCACCATATTGGTAAAAAGAAGAGGTCATCTTCATCCCAATTCTCAGCTCTCTGCCACATTTTTGTATGTTGCTACAGAAAACAGAAGAGTTTTATGTGGCCTGCAGACAACAGACTGAGCCAATCCAACGTTAGGTGTGCACAAGCTGTCAAAACATTGCATCTCAAATGCTTCGGATGGCAGTGCTGAGGAAGGAGCAGGTCGAACTGGATCACTGGAGCTCTTTGAGAGGGAAAGCTAACAAAGCAAACTTAAGAGGAGTTGAGCAAAGTTGCACTGATCAGCATGTGTCTGTGGTGCCTTTGAGTACAGGACAGTATAAAGTTTCTTTTTCTGAAAATAAAATGGCTGTCTTCCTAAAAAGTCTGATTTGGTATGAATACATGAGAACTGTAAAAGAGAAGGTCATCTTAAAACAAGAGTCGAGTTATTTTCAGACCGATGCAGAACCTAGTTTACAACTCCTCATAAATCGGACTATGCTGGCCTCCTTTTCAAGGGTTTGAGTTCCTGCTACTTCATAAAAGTAATAAATAATAATAATAGAAGTCTAATATATGTTCATCATAGTTACCTCATCTTCTTACAGCTTTAGATATTAAACATTTTGGCACAAAACGTGATCTCACCACACTATGAAACCTCTCGTGACACTTAAATAAAAAGTTACTTTGCACACTGCCATTTAAAAACAATCATTCAGTTTGTACCTTGAATGTGGCTGCTACGTTGGTGAAGTTGGCAATACTTCCTCCAATGATAAGCACTTTCCCTGTGGAACAAATGAAGACATTAGAAATATGCGCTTGGCTGAAATCCGACACTCCACTCACATAATTAGGCAACAGTCACAAAGTCTATTGCTGGCAACGTGCACATACTGAATAGTGGCCTTGTGACACACTAAAGGAGACCAAGCAGGTCTCATAGCAGGAAAAGAATCTGCCTGGTTTTTCAAACCTAAAGCAAACTTTCAGACAGCTGAGTTTTTCCTGCCCACCACTCACTCACTCACTTTATCCCCTTTTCAAGAAAACAAACTCCGTGGAAGTGAGTGCTGCACCTACCGAGAGGATGTTTTTCACGCGTCATGAGAGAGAGGATGGTTTTTGCATAGTCGTAGGTCTGCTGTTCACTTGGCGCGCCCGAGTACTCGCCGTAATTGGCCAGCTCGTCCACCCCGCCGAGGTCACAGATGGTGTCGCTGATGAGAAACGAATGATGCAAAAGTCAAACAGTCAGTGTTTAATTTTATTCCTATCAATCATAACCATTTGAGCAAAAGTATGTAGTGAAAGCTTCTCGAGCAGTTTCTGTCAAAGGTACCTGTAGACTACTGAAGCACCTCCTCCAGCGACCATAGTCCAGATCCTGCCCCGGGGGTTTAGCAGGGTCAGCTTCAGACTAGCACCGCTCTTTGCATCCAAATCTGCGATGTAGGCCTCCTGAGAGGTGACGGAGCACACAGAGGTAACTCAAACAACAATGGATCAAAAAAACCAACAAAAAAACTATTAAGTGCCAATCCCAGCTGGCTATGGGCCAAGGCACGTTACACCCAGTCGATCACAAGGTAAAAACACACACAGTTTCTAGTCACCAATTTACCTTGTGTGCATGTTTTTGAACTGAGTGCTCACAGAACACCACATTATATATCCCATTAGATTTGAATGAAAAAAATCAATAAATTATCCTTCAATTACAATTTACCTCTGGATATGCCTCTCTGCCAAAAGGTGGAGGAAACTCAACGTCACCCCATTTAGGCCTGCAGATGTAATCCGCTGTGGCGTCGATCTTGGCTGCCATGTCCAGGATGTAGACGCCACCTTCTTTGACGACTGGTTGAAAGAACAGAGTGTTCAAGTCACTCATTACTTTAAAAATAAACATCACATGGCGGTTGCAGACTGTGGTAAGTCTGGAAAAACGAGGTATTTTACAATACCAAATACATAAAGCCTGACATTTGGGGGGAACGGAGTAGAATATTGAAGAGTAAAGGCCATTACCAAGAGGGTTGATCTCAAGGTAGGTGAAGTAGAGGTCTTCGTACAAGTTGAACAGTCCCACTATAAAACTGGCCAGGACTCTTAAAGGAGGACAAAAATGTAGTTTCAAATAAGCACTGAGGAAAAATTAATAGATCACATGTAAAGCACCATGTTATAAACACACCGTCGTGCTGCTGATAATGTCACACATACAACAATGTCCCAATTCAGAGTGAAAAATCTAAATTAATCTGAAAGAGAGAGATCTGGATGTTGGCAGCACCATGGGAGTGGTGTTTGGAAGAGGGGAAAAAAACAAGCTCAAGGAAACAACAGTCAAGGATTCAACTGCACTGTCAGGAAGTCTCAAGGATTAGTTGGCAGAAATGTGAAAAAGCAAACATTTAAAAAAATGTTTTTAAAGGAAGAGAGTAGATATACTGTATAATCATTGAGGCTCTCTATCAACCTTGAATACAAAATAATAACAGAATTCTGTGGAATATGCTATCCTACATATATGAATGGCACTACACTGAAGTACTTTTCAGTTCAGGGGAAACATTTAACTCCATTTAATCTCAAATGATTTGACCAGAAGGGGGGTGATTACACTCCAAGTATCTGTGTTCAGTAACTTTGTATAAAAGTTAAAAAGCAGACTGCAGCCGTACTCTTTCTTGTCGTCAGGAACGTGTGTGAGGAGCTGCTCTGTGACTTGGCTCTCGCTCAGTTTGTCATCCACGGCGACCATGAGCCTCTCGGCCTTGGTGTCCACGTCGCCCACCTCCACCCCTCCCTCGTGGTGGAAGAGCACTTGGTCGCCCTCACGAGTGGCATAGATACACAAATAAAACTCTTCCTCCTGTAACGCGAGAGCAAGTTGGCTCAGAAACAACATACACACGCACTTTGTTTGCAAACAGAGTGAGAAGTTGAACGAGATCGTTAAACCAAGTGCTTATGGTCAATAGTTTCTACATTTCATGTTAAAATAATACTGATGATATAAATCTAGAGAGAAATTTTAAGATGCAAACTTTGTCCAATACATTCTATCAAATAAATATTTTTTTTGATATCTATATAAAAACGTCTCAGAAGTAAAACAAAAGGTTTTCAGTTACACCCCAATTACAATCAATAACGCTGTAAAGGGTTAATAATGAGCTTAGATTGACAAGCACTTTCTAAAGTGAATTACAACCACAACTTGTCACATAATCACAGAGGAATCAAATATGCAAGATTTTAATTCAGTTTATTCTTTGGATCAAAATGTGAAAAGCTGGATGGTTCAGTGACCTGCTGAGTGTTTCCTTTCATGGTCCTAAGGGCCTATGAAGCTCTTTCAGATCACAATTCTGGTTAAAGGTGACACAAATAAATGGACGATGAAATATGGCGGTAAACAATACCTGTGCATGTGGGACAAACGGCTCGATGAGAAAATTCTTCAGCACGCCTTTTGCCTTTCCCACCTATTCAAGACAAACACTGTTAGTTGACCCGAATTATTCAGAGCAGACAACCTTTCACTGTGGGCTTCATTTATTACCTTGTATTATAAAAGCCTTGGTTCAAATGATATCAGTGTGCACACACTGATTTGTATTCATTCATTAAAAAACAGAAGTAGAAGAAGAAGTGCAGCCACTGCTGGTTGGAGAGTGACGTGAAGCCTTGGTGCATGTATGGTGGACCAGAATAGACCACCCCTGACCGGGCAGCTCTAAACATAAGCCCTGGGCCTCAGGCAATGGACAGCATGCTTCTACACACAGCGGCTCCATGAGCAACGACTAATGGAGCTCACATGCGAAACATAAATGCTGTGAGAAACACAATGTGGTACTTGTGCGTCACCGACGAGGACCAGCTCTTCATCGCAAATCTTCAAATATGGCAAAATCACTTGAGATTTTTTTTTAATTAAGCCTTCTGAATCAGGCCCATAAATGGGAGCTATACAGACAGTAAATGAAAAGAACGCAAAGCAATGCAAAAAGTCACCTTGAAAGTAAATCAGCTTGGTCATTGAAAACAAAACAAAATGACACAGCACGAAAAAAAAAAGAACATTCATCCTGTTAAAAACAGAAAAGAAAAAAGAAACTGACTGTTTAGCTGGCTAATTAAAGCATCCTGTGCGTGACAACTCGACAACATGAACAAACAACTGCTGCTTGCTTCCTGCTGTCAAAACAAACAATAATTTAGTAAATATTAGAAAAAGTCCTTTCTCATACTCCAGGATGAGCCGGGCTTTTGTCTCTTGGGTCTATTAATCCTGATTGTGGATTTCCTGTCTCGATTTTTTTGTCTCCCAAAAAAAAAAATAATTATACATATTCTTTTTTTAGCCAAGCAGCATAAAGACAGAGAGACAGTGCAGTTAACTTACTGTGGTCTCTCTCATGAGGTGTGTTTTGAGCCAATCCCGGACCCCCTGCAGATCCAGGTTGATGCCCACCAGGCCGAGTTTCCCGCGTCTCTTTATCAGCTGATCGGGCTTCACCACTAAAGGCTTCATGGGAAGGAAAATACATCACAGATGTCAATGAAAGCTGTATATTGAACACTCAGTCACATGAAGAAATGTACAAAATGTGAAGAGCATTGTGGCTTTAATCATTTGCCAGTCGGAGATGCACAGAAACCGAGATTTGGCGAGGTTGAAGCGAGCCTATCACACTGAGTCTCACTTCTGTCAGCAGCCATGGATGCTCCTGCGTGAGGCGGCCCCAGTCAGTCTCGGCTGTCACGTTGGCGTAGCGGAAGCGATTCTGTACAGCTGCCGAGGTGCAGATGTACTTGTACAGGAACTCCTTCCCCGTCTGCTCCGAGATGGCTTTGGCAGACATGTCAGCGCTGGGTGGCACACGGTCCTTGGAGAAAAATGGGCGAATCGTCAATTTCACTGAGGCGTCGCACGAGCGCATGTGTAAAATTGCTCGATAAGACAAAGACAAAATCAAGTACACGTGCAACTTGGACTCAATGTCAAGCTTTTGAAAACAAGGCCACTTCATTGAAACTAAACAGGAGAAATCACTTCAAAAAATTGTTTTTATTTCAAATGCTTTTGCCATAGTTGAGGTTGAACTAGAATAAAGACTAAATAGTTTCAGTATACTCAGGTACAATTGAGGAAAACCTAAAAACACTTGATCATTAAATATGCAACAAAAAGCCTGTGAGTTTTATGTAAATTCAACACAGTGAAATTGCATTTAAAGCTACGTTAACTAGTATGTTTTTGTCATCCCAGTAATTCTTCCATTACTTCAACCAGACAAACTTCTATCAAATTTCTCTCCTCCAGTGCTAACCTTTTGCACACTGTGAGCTGGGACAGAGTCTCGGCCCCCTGCGGCACTATTCTCGATAAACAGCATAAAGAAAATCACTGCTCATTCTCATAGAAGTGTGGGTGAAAGTCTTCATTCATAAGAGAGAATCATTTCTCTGTGCCTGCCTGACAAACTTAACCACTGTAAATAAAACTCAGTTAATGCTTAGTTTGAATGTTTATACAATGTGACGGATGACAGCTCGAACAATCTCCGTTTTTAAACCTAAAATGAAAAGTGCCTAAACTTGGTCTTATGATCTCATTAGGCAAGTTTCAGGTTTCTGTGTGGAGTTTGCACGTTCTCCCTGGGTTTCCTCTGTCAATCCAAAAACATGTGGGTTTGGAGGGCTGCTTGTCAACCTCAGAAACTCACATTTGTCTGTACATGTGATTGATAATATTTGGCTGATTCTCCATATCTCTGATCTATGATCTATGATTTTAATGGCATTTTCACCAGCCGTCTTAAGCTTCGCCTAAATACAGAGGACTTATTTACAAGTTAATCTGTGTTAGTATATGAAAAATAAAAGGTAATATCAATAAGTCAATCAAAATGCACAATTTAAATTATTCTTTTAAAAGGTGGAGATAATACAGTGCAGTCATTCTGGTTGAATATGTTGGATTTACAGCCATTCAGTCCTTTTCTGTAGGTCAAATAATTTGCTTTAACTATTATAGATGGTTAACCATTCCCTTACAATTTGATCCTTTACTAGAGGAATCATTTTTTTGTTGGTTTTGTCTAATCTGGAACATCCCATATTGAAGATATGGGGGGTGAATTAAGCAAACAAAAAGAACTGAAACAGGCTTGTCAAGCTCGTCCAACTAAAACATGACAGTATGTGGCCTGACCGGCTCTGCAAACTTAACTTTATTAAACAAGCATGCCTGGTGCCAACAGGGATCATCTTTGACTTTTATCAACATGCAATGAAGCTGAGATTTAAAAATATTGAAAAAAATCTCTATACTAAATAGATGTGCATGCATAAATGTTTGATAATGATCTTTTCCATCTCTACTAATCACACATTGATAAACAGTAAGACTTTAAGTAAATGCATCTTATCTCCTTTGCTTCCGTGTTACTGATAACTTTATCTCATCTTGTCTTTCAACATATAAACTTTATGACGCTGCATATCTGCCTTTTTGCACTAACTTGAGCAGCGTGGCTAAAGCTTTAGCCTGGCTAACCTGTCATGCTCTCAGAAACAGATGTCACTGCATTTAGCTTGACATAATCCACGGGATCAGCCTATTGTTTACAGCAACCAAACCGTGAAAAATAGGAGCCACTTGAGCAGGACCGAAGTGTGTGGGCCGCCGTCTGATGATGAAGTCGTGGCGGATTTGTAGCATCACTTGTTCCGTGTTGGTAGCATCATGTGCGCCAGGCACCAGTCAGTGAATGGGGCTCCTGTACGATCTACCACACCCACTCCACACACACTGCAGCCCCGGCCGGCCAGCCAGCCAGCCAGGCAGGCAGGCGAGCTTAACAACAACTGCACTTTATTAGAGTCTGGGTAAACACGGAACAGCTTCCGCAAAAGGAGGAGGATGAAGCTAAAGACAAAACATTAATGGAGCTAAGGAGCGTGTGCAGTGACGAGGGTGTCTGGTTCGATTAGCCTAAATTAAGTTCGACTTTCTCCCACTGGGGGGTCAGTTCAGTCAGCGATGAAATATCGAATCAGCATGAGAAATGTTGCATATTCGTGACTGTGTTTAGTTGTCAGTGAGCGTCGCTTCTTTCCGGAGCATCTCACAGCCGCTAACCTCCAACGCTGACCGGCTAAGTGCTGTAGCCTCGCGCCGGGCTAAACACTGCAGCCTCGCGCTAAAGCGAACCCGGCGGTAGAGTGCAAAACTAAAGAAAGCAACAGAAACAAAAACATGTTACCTTTGTCAAGTAAAGTAGCACCTTTTCGGAGTGAAAGAGTCGTGTCCCGGCCAGAAAATGACACAGCGAAGCAGTGACTTGTCTGCTGCCACCTCACTGCCTGCGCTATGTGCGCTCCTGTCGCACCATAATCTGGCGACCGATTACACATCGCTGCTGGGGCCTGATTGGCTCAAATCTGGACACGTGTTGACGTCAGTTACGCCCTCATATGGACGCCCTCAGCCTCGAGACAACCGTGAGAGACCAACAGCGCATGCGCACCACCTCTGCAGACTTGTCCCCTGCTGTCTATATACGAGTGCAATAGCATACATACATGGCATACGTAAGTTCACTAGTGGAGAAAACACTTGGCTGACTTGATATGACAACAAACCCCCTTTTATGCTTCTTCACATGACATGATTGTGTGATTCATTAGTAATATTGTAAATTTATTCTGACTTCAACATTATTTCAGAAATCAAGCAACACTTTAAGAGTTAAATGTTCAATTTACCAGACATGGAACAAGTAACACATGTGAAAGTCTCAAGTAAATCTCAAGTCTTAACCTTCACATCTCAAGTAAGTCCATTTTTTTTTCTTGGGCAAGTCAAGGTACCTTGTTTTCATGTAATATTTTAACATATTTATTGAATTTTAAATTATATCTACTGACTTTGCTCAATTTTAAAACAAAACATTTAAGTAATTATTCAATTTCAAGCAATATTGGTGTTTTTAGCTTGCATCTATTCCATTTGTGAACCAGTACTTCATTTAGTCCAACTCAAACAGCATTCAGTCAACTTTAAAACACTATTTGATTCAATAAGTTTCAACCAAATTTTCAAAGTTGATTTTTTCAGTGCTTGATTTGATTTTCACTGATTTTCTTATTGCCCCCCTGCAGTCTGGAGTGCTAAGGGACACAACGGTTACTCCACAGAAAGATTGTCGCTCATCTTTGTAAATAGTATTTGCCTTGTAATATTCTTTTACACCAATACCAGTCACTGCATAGGTACTATGTTAATACATCATAATACCCAATTATATTCCATTTAAGAAAGGGCTCCTTAGAAAGTTTAAGCAGAACTGGGGAGTAATTTTTAGTTATTTCTACTCCACTTGAATAACTTCATGCCTTCTCAAATCCATCCATCATCTTCAGACACCTGTTCAACCTCCAGGCCGTACATCCATCATGAATATTGCTTTGTTCCATTCAAACACATTCAAAAAGAATTTCATGGAACACTGTTGACAAGCTACAACGCCTGTGAAGTTCATCACGGAGAAACAGGACACTGGTGAAACAGTAACTAGAGCAGTTGTCAATTACCTAAGAAAGAGATGTTTGGGTTCACCTCCACAAAAACCATCTGTTGTGGAACTAAACTCCTCGATTAAGAATGGACTTTCTCACCAAGATGATGCAAAGGGTCAAAGCTCAACAGGAATCTGATACTGGACTTGTGCTTGGGTTATAAAATGTATATAAAACATGTTTCAACAAATGGATGCTAACAATTGAAGAAAATGAAGAAATCGGATGGAGAAATAGCGATTCGATCATTTTCACTGGGAAAACAGTGACACCCAAAAGACCTTTATTACATTGAAACAAAGTCCAAATTTACAACGAACTTTAATTTTTATGGTTAAAAAGCTTGTCTTGTTAATACTGTAATCAGTTAGTCGTAAAAATGATACAGAGATCAGACACAGTACAATTAACAACATAAGCCTTGGCCCCGCCCCCAGTAACCCCTTTAAACGAGTGGAACTGGTAAAAAGAAGGGCTGTACTGACAAAACGTGCATGACAAGTATCGATGAACGACGGGCGGGCGTGACAGACGACATGAAGGCAAAATTTCAGTCTTCTCTGCAAGACAGGATGAAGATTTGGAAAGCTGAAATTTGCTTACAAGCTTTACATGGAAAAGGAAATTATATGGAGAAGCACAGAGAAACAAAAAACTAACAAAAAAAAAAAAGAAAAAGAAGCATGCTATACAAGCAAAACTGCTGCCTTTCTTCAGTTAAGATGTGGCTTACTCTTCAGCTTTCGACTGGAAGAGGTTTAACAGAGTCCGATAAGGCACCAATTTAATTTGAATGACACGTGTGTGGGCGTAAAACAATTTAACAACAGAAGAAAATCAGTGAATGTGATCAGATTTTGGCCCGATTTTCTTTGAAAAAAAAAAAGTTAACTTGAATATTTGGAGACATGAAGAGGGCGACGTAAAAAACATTTACAAATGAGGTGCTGGAGAACAAAAAAAAAAAAAAAAAAAAAAGACGACAAAAAATAACCCGCCGGCATTGAGCTGCATACAAGTTTCGGATCTACAGTACAAATAAATATAAATAGACTGAGGGAAGACCGAAGAAAAACGGAGACGGTTCACGCTTTACATTCGAGTCAACTATACAATGCAGCATGAAGAAGAAGAAGAAACCAAACCCTGCAAGTCGATACAATATTTGGCAAGTCGGCCAATAAAACCTGGACACAAATTGGTCGGCGGGACGGGGGTCGTGCTCCGCAGGCTGTCCTGAGGTCTGGTGTGACACTGAATTCCCACAGTCCTTTTGCCCTCTGGCTCTATTGACACGTGCCGCCCCGGCAGAACCCTAAAGATGTGCGCCTTCTAACGGCTTCTACATTTAATCCACCGTCACACCTACATGTCTTGAGTACTTATAAAGGCTGAGACAGCTTTAGAAATTCATCGGTTCGTTTATTAAAATGGCAAGACATGCTTGCAATGATCAGGTGATTCAAACCTTTAAAAAAAAAAAAAAAGATTGATAGGTTTGTTTGTTTTCCGTGTAATGGAAAAAAAAAAAAACCACAAAAAAAAAATCAAGCTGTATTACTCAGGTCATGTCCAATATTTGCTAGCGTCAAATGTGGGGAATACATTTAGGATTGGATGCAATGATTGAAAAACTTCTTGAGAAAGAATAGTGGGGATATTTTGCGAGACGCTCTGAGGTTTGAGCATCACAAGGTGACTGTGGGTCCAGCTTAAGCTTTGTCCTCTGCAGGGCTGCATTTCCCAAATACGCCTTTGTTTTAGCCAAACTGGAAAAAGAAGTTTTGATGCCCAGGGTCTGAAAAACAAACAAACTTAGTCAACAAAAAAGCTCCTCTGACATCAAATTCTTAAATATTTCAATAAACGGAGACAACAATGGTTAAAAAGATTAAAAAAAAAGAAAGATGATACCTGGACTAGAATCAAACGGGAATCCTCCACCTTGACCACCAAAGAAAGCCCTGAAGATGTTGTTTGCATCAAAATCTAAAGAAAAAGAAAACACAGGTGGGCATTAAAGACCTTCAACCAGAATACACTGCAGAAAATACTGAAGTGACAAAAGAAGAAAGACGTTTGAGATCCACTTTTTCCAACTTTGCTCTTTAAAGAATATGTTTTTCAACAAACTTTGACTTCTACACAGTTGAGGGTTTTGAAGTTGAGACCAGAGTGGAATCATCATGTTTAGTGGAAAACTGCTGCAACATAATTTCATCATTGACAAAAAAGTCCCACGTATACAGTCATACCCTACTGCTTAATGCAACTCAGGCACTGTTTACACAAACATGCTTTCAAGTTAAAAACAAACAAACAAAAAAAAGACGCCTGTCACACTTTGGGTGTCAAGTTTTTGAAAGCTGCTCCCCAGATGGGACATTTTGAAAATGCTCTGACTGTCCAAATGAATGTCTGTGTGCTCATATTTGTTAACGTTTATAGTGTATTGTTCTCAGCACGTGTGTGGTTTCATCACAAAAACAACCAACAGCACCCTCTAGTGGCCTCACAAGAAAACCACACTGCCACTAATGTTTTGTCCATTTCTCTGGACATCATTTTCAAAACGTTGCCCTGATAACGCGAGTTTGTTAGAAGACACAGCGAGAACATGCAAAGAGCCTCCAAACTCAACGCAGACCTGCTATGAGGAAAGAGCGCTGACAATTGATGATATTCAGAAATCCTTTTTTTAATTCCTATTTGGCATCACATGTTTTCTTGAACAAGTGGCCAGAGACTTTTTTTGGGGTGAAAAAAAAATATTCATGTTTTAACTATCGGGAAGCAAAATTTCTCTTATTACAAAAGGTTTGAGTCATTGAATTACCTCCGCCGTCAAAGTTGCTGTCGTCCTCGAGGTCGTGCCCGTTGTCGTAGCGCATTTTCTTCTTGGGGTCAGAGAGGACAGTGAAGGCCTCGCCCACTTCCTTGAATTTCTTTTCCTCTTCCTTTTGCACCTCTGGAGTTGCTGCGCTGTGGCGGTCTGTAAGCCAGAAGATAAGCAGTCGACAACAAGCCCAATCAATAATCCTCATCAATGATTAAACGCTGGCGTCATGCCCCTGTACTGAATCCAAGAGGAATACCTGGGTGATGCATGAGAGCCCGCTTGCGGTAGGCTTTCTTGATCTCATCCTCGGTGGCGTTTTTGCCGACTCCCAGCACCTTGTAGTAATCTTTCCTCTTGCTCTTCTTCAGCTCCATCTGTGCCGTCTTAAGCAGATGTTTGTGATCTGCAACACAAAGAAATCAAACCGTGTGCGTCATTATCCCAACATGTCACGTGTTCATTGACACGTCGGAGTAGAGGAGAATCAGGACGGTATCTTACCCGAAGTTTTTTCCGTCTGGTAAACTTTCTCATAGTCCCGAACAGCCTCTTCGTACTGCTCTGTGTCCATGTAACTGCAGGTCGTAAAAAGATAGTCAAAGAAAAATGCACACTACTCAACAACACCGGTGGGAAACGTGCATTTGAATGGCTGCATTCCGTACCACTGAGCTCTTCTTAAGTAGGCCTTGATGTAAGTGTCATCGAGTTTGATTGCGCTGGAACAGTCTTCAATGGCTTGATCAAGTTTCTTCAGCTGTTTGCGAGATGGGGAATTTATTGAAAGGAGACAAAATGCAAGGAGAGCCTGAACGTCAGGGAAGGAAGCTATTTTGAACCAAATTGTCAGACAGTATTTTTGACCAAGTGACTGTTTAGAGTTGATGTTCTGGGAGGGGGACGCTAATGTGAGACAGTCTTGTGTATAATAACGTTTCTATTTACCTTTGCTCCCGCTGTGGCTCTGTTGCAGTAGAGTTTTGCGTTGGTCTTGATGTTGTTGGGGTCTATCGCCAGTGCCTCGGTATACAGCTGGTAGGCTGCGTTATAGTTGCAGCTTTTAAACGCGTGGTTTCCTTCCTCTTTCTTTGCTTTTAATGCCTTCGCATTCTAGTTTAGGGAGGAAGAAAAAAAACAAACAGACATGTTTATCTTTCAACAGTAAGTTGAGTCCTGAAGTAACTTTCTATGGATAAAATATGTTCCCTGTATCTCAGTAAACTATGACTCATGTATTAAATGCATGTAACATTTCCCATATAACATCTTAAAGGTATCCTGTTTATAGATTTGTCTGTAAATGCACTTTCCATCTTTCAACAGGAGGAAGCCAGGCTACATTTTAACCTAATAGTACTGCTAGTAGGGATTTTTAAATCTCTTTAAATCCTTTTGGATTTTTAAATGTTTTATGTCGTGTATGCACGTATGTATGTAAGAGCATTATTAATGTTTTTATACTTTGCTGTTAGACCAATTGCTCTACGGGGACACAAATAAAACCAACCTGAAGCTATAATGTAGCTTTTGCTGCCGATCTTCAAGCATGTGGGCACTTTTCTGTATTCGGACCGACTAACAGGAGAGCTGCTGCTGCCGTCCTTTTTTTCTGTTTTCTAATTCTGTTTCTCAGATAATTGACGCAACAAATTTTCCGTCTGTGTGTTTGTAGGTGCACACGACTGTGGGCATCAAGGAACAACATTGTGATTGCAGTATCGAGACAAAAATTACTTTTTGATGGGTAATAGGATTTAAAAAAAAAAACAAACAAACAAACAAACAAAAACAATCCCATATGACACTATTCAGTGAAGGTAGTCCCATATTATATCAGTTTAGTCAAATGTTGTGAATGACATATGTCCTGTACAGGCGCTGTTATGTGTATGCATATGCGTTTCTAATAGGCAGACATGTAAGCAACTGTACAACAACAAGATTGAATATGTGTTGCTTCCTCCTTTTCATTCATGATTAATGCCTCTCTGCATATACAATATAGCTGTCTAAGATATGCAACATCCTACATGAACTGTGTATATAACTGTGTGCAGTACATATGTAAATTGTTTTGATCTACATGACTAAAATAAATGATAAAACACGGACTTTATTAAAACGTTCTTGTTGTAAATCAGTGTTACAGGGACCCACAGTTTAAAGCGGCAGTGGACATTACATTACAAAAAGTGTTAAAAAGCTCAACAGGATTCCTTTAACTAGTTCTTAACTATCACGCAAAACCGCTAACAATGGTAATCGTATGCAAATGTAAGAAAAATGTGTACGCCACAATAGGAACATTTTCAATGAGAGCCCATCTCTGTGGCAATGTGTCACATTTTATATGTTGTACTAAACTGCCCCAGAGTTCATAATCTAAATGAATGATCTCAGCATTAAACTTGGTCAACTTACCCTGCAGGCTACCCGAGCCTTTTCGTGGTCGGGGGCCATGCGCAGCGCCTGGACGAAAAACTGCACGGCCTTATCAATGCAGTCCTCGTAGTAAAGACACAACCCTCGGACATACAGCGCGTCTGCATTTGTAGAATCCATTCGCAGGATGTCACTGAAAAGAAATAAAAGAAACATTGAAATCTGACGTTGAAAAATATGCAAATTGATGTAAATAACTTCCAGCGTGTGAAAGCACAGGAGCTCCTACCTGGCGACAGACTGGGCTTCTGGGTAACGTCCTAGCAGAGCCAGACACTCCGCCTTCAGGATTTTGAAACGGTGGCAAGCAGAGGCCAAAGCCAAGGCCCGGTCCATACAGTACACCACCTGAATCATGAGAAAACGCATGACTAGGGATACACGGCGTCTGCAGAGATTTACCTTTTTAAACAAAACACTGCCGACGCCGATATCCTGATGCAGTTCTTAACACTGACCACATCACAATTTAATTTTTAATAATTAAACCATTCAACAGGGTGATATGGCTGCTGTTGTGCCGCAGCTTCCAGAAAAACACAAGAAAACTATTTCAACTTGCAAAAAACTGTAAAATCTTTCTTTGACAAAAACTAAGGCATGAGATGCTTAGTAACTGCAGGAATAATGAAAGTACACTTCATAGCTTTAAAGAACATGAAAGAGTCCCCATACCTAAATCAAAACATATGAATTGAACTTGCAGGACTGACTCTTGTATTTAGAATTTTTTTTCTTCTGTTTTTTCCAATAACAGGAGCAAAAGTGGTTATACAATGCTCAAACATATACATGTAAATAAACTCAAAGCTAAGCTCAGAGTATGGTTCACACTCATCTGATTGAGAACCAATGACAGCCATGTTGATGATGTGCAAACAAACAGAAGGTCGGAATCCGGAACGAGAGGCAGATTTTTCTGTATGAAAATAAGCATCTCTACCTTTCCCCAATCTATACCAGGGGCGTCACACACATTCTAGTTCAGCCCAATTTCATCTCAAGAGGAAACGGTAAAATAGTGCCATAAAAATCTTAAAATTGAAACGCGTGTGTTGCGAAGAAATGAACCAATATAAACGGCCAAAAGAATCCCTACGGTCTGATTTTGTAAAGTACCTTTCTGAAATCCCGCTTTTCAAAGCCGAACTCCGCCATTTTTTCAAACTCCAACAGGGTGGTTGCGTTCTTGTTCTGAAATAAAAGCAGCACTCATTAAACCTTTAAAGCCAAAATGCCACAATCATGCAAGTTACTTTGTTCTGTATGACTCTCATGTAAAAGCTCGATTCACACGATGAGTAAAGACAGAAGCTCCCACCTCCTGAAGAGCCTCTCGGTTGCTTGGCTCCAGCTCCAGAACCTTCTGAAAGCAGCGATTAGCAGCCATGGCGTTTCCTAAAGACAAGTGGCATTTACCTTCACGTAGATGCCCCTGTGAGAGAGAGTGGAATCTTTACTGAAGGAACAGGAAAAACATATTTCTACCTGCTAAGTGCATTCAGATGATAAGTGGAAGCGTGACCCAACACCTGAGCTCTCACTGTGGCTATCTGTTCAAACTCACCTTCATGAAACAGTCGTCCAAACGCACAGCCTGCTGGGAATCTTCAAGGGCTTCTCGGAAGCGACTGAGCATCATGAGGGTGGCCGCCCTGTTGCCATAGTAACTGGCATTTTTAGGGCTGGCATCTTTACGGTGAAAAAGAAAAAGTGGTATATCAGAGATGACCAGCAAGGAGAAATAAATATGGAAAATCTTTATGTTGTCCAAATATTGTGAAAGCTCATTTCACTCTTCTCACCTATGGCCTTGGTGTAGTAGTTGAAAGCCTCAGAGTAATCCTTCTTGCTGTAGAATGCATTTCCTTGCTCTTTGAAGCCTTCAGCCTGACTGCAGAGAGAACCAAAAGAAACCAAAGTCAGCACAAGTAATGAAAACCGCAAGTTAACACAAAGTGTCCCGAAAAGGACAAAAAAAACAACCACGAGTTTCTTCAAGAAGTCTGAAATGAATAAAGTATTGTTCAATTATCTCACTGAAGCAAACTTGCAATAAAATGAGATCAGAGAAAAATGTGCTGATTCACAAGCGCTAACATTTTCTCCATTTGCATTTATTAATGAGGAATATCTTTGCAATCCGAGTGAATGTCTGCAAAGCGACAACTGTGCCGTGTTTCGCCTGGAAGTGGGACAGCAGTGGAGGGACACACTCGGCCCTGACTCCCGATAGCTCCGCTACTAAACATAGCAGTGAAATTCACCTGCTGCAGTAGCGTCAGGAGTGGCGGCCCTTAAAGGTGAAGCAGCACTGAAAACTGGAGGAAGCACCTGATGTGCTCGCTGATGCAGCAGGATGTGTAGCGAATACTCATTCATGTATAAATGTAGTCTGCCTTGCTTATTTGACAATAAGAATTAGCAATGAGCCTAAACTGTCAAATATGTATTGTTCAATTCTCCCTGATAAATTACTATTCAGACTTTTTCTCTATTGTTCCATTCACTTAGTGTGAATGCCAAAATGAAAAGTCTTAGACACTAATGCATGTAATCAATGACCATGTTGAGTCATGCTTTTTTTTCTCTCTCTCAATGTTTTGCTCTTGTTATCTTCAGGACAACATCACAGGGACTTATAAACCAAGAGGATGGCCGACTGAGCCAATTCAGCATCAGGTCCACACAGTGAACAGCGACTTAGTGATTATACAAGGAGAGGATGAAAAACCAGCTACTCCAGGATGTGTTTATTGACAAACCACTCAAAAGCTTTAAAACGCCGCGTTTCAAAACCTTGGGATGGTAGCAAGGATAACGTACCAAGGAGCAGGCAGAATGGGAGCAATATAGAGATCTGTGTGAGGAGCAGATGAATACAACACGGTATGAAATGAGAAAAATACATCACTAAATACATTACTCACAAAAGCTTAGGGACATTCAGCTTTTAGGTGAAATGCAGTACAGCCTAACCATACCAGGTAAACTTAATGTGTTGATACTTTTTGCACAACTTGTTCTCTAACAAAGAACTTAATGTCAAAATTCACCACAGCTGTTGATCCATGAATCAACCAATACATTTCAATTAGAGTTGGTATTTATTTTTGTTGGTGGTGTTACAGTGTGAGCAGGTGCGTCTAGTCATTACAGGACTGCGCTACACTTTGTGAACGACGCAGTGGCAAGCTCATATCCCTAAATAACATCACGAATCCAGTCATTGTGCCCCTGAATAAACAACACAGTCCTAATGCCGTCATGGATGACAACGCTCCACCTCATGGAGGAGGCATCATTAGTGAACTGCTGTTGGGGACTGTGGTGTCTCAGATGGAGTGGCCTGCACTTTCTCCAGACCTGAATCCCAAAGAAAACCTGTAGAATCAGCTAAGTCGCCACGTAGAGGCTCGTAGCTCTACACCCAGAACCTCAATGACTTCAAGAGAGTGACGCCATGCTTCAGCAGACACAAGCCCACTTGTGAACAGCAGGAGACGTCGTTGTCGAGCTCTAGTTGATGCTCAAGGCCACATGACAACTGCGGTTGGCTTTTGTTTCAATAAATTGTCTGAGAAGAGGAACTCACTATTGTTTTCTTCTAGTTAAATGCTCTACTTTCATGATATCGCGGTAGCATGAACTTCTTACGTTTTCTATCAATTTAAACAGAAAGTCAAATTTCCCAGACATTTTGCAAGTTCTGTACCTCAAACTTTCTCCAATGTGAATCGCATCCCTGTGAGTGTCATGTTAGTATTTTAGAATATAAATCGAAAATCTTTGTAAAACAAGACTTTGTCTGAAAGTCATCTGTGAAAAGTGTGTGGTGTTATAAAATAGGGAGTGGTTTCATGCTGAGAAGGAGCTCCTACTTTTTGAAGGAAAAACTGAAAGTGAAACTTATAGATCCTTTCTAAAGTTGTATTTAATAATATAAATTTGTATTGCCTTCTGATTCTTTTGTTTTTAATCTAATTTGCTGATAAAACCAAATTCTGAAAAACTATGAGGAAGTTATTACTCGAGGCTATATTATTTACTTTAAAAAATGAATACACACATTTCAAGAACAATAATTGCAGATGTCTTTGACTGCTGACCAAAAAGGTTAAGACCGAGTTCGATATAAACTTTTACTGTTTAGTGTCCACTGAATCATGTGACACTCAGCATTTAGGAATATAAACCCTTAATATCGGTCTCTGACATACATCATTTAACACGTGTAAATCCACGAATCTTAAAATGGTGGTTGAAGTACAAAAACCTCCATTTAGGCTGGCACACCAACGGAAGCATATTACAAAAACTGCACTCGTAAAAAGGAAAGTGGTATTTGTTCAATCAGAAAAATCCAAAGTTCAAACACTGACTGAATAATATGCACGCAGTTTATTTACTTCCGACTGAGGGGGGGGGGCATCCATGAGGATACAATGCGTAAGAATAAAAGCCAAGGTAAAGGCATCAGTAATGATTTGATGACTGTAAATCGACAGAAACTTCTTTGTTGAAACAAGGTGTGTAAAGTGGCTGAGAAACCAGCGATACAGTCATCACCGGAACTCTATGTCACAACCCGAGCAATCAAAGCCTCTTGAGGATGTTTCTCTTAAGAGGAAAACGCAACACGACTGTGTTCATAACCATAATTTCACAGTAATTCGCCGTTTGTGTTGAGGTGTTAAAATACTAC